>VOQJ01042519.1:3989-31002 GCA_015052665.1 Apistogramma diplotaenia | reverse complement strand
AACTGTGGAGCCCGGATTTTTTTTTTTTTTTTTGTATAGATTAGGGTTTCTCCTGTTGACAGCCTTTGAAGAATAAGCAGCAGATCCTGCCACTATTGATCCAGTTCAGAGTGTAATGGATATGAATGGGTCCATACCTTTTGTGGCTGGATGGGTTAAAGTAGAAAGTTCCAGTTGTGTGTTTTGCAAAAGTTTTCTAGGTATAAAATCCATTATTTTTGGCATTTATTATTTGACAGATATGAAATGTTTTTTTGGAGGAGGAGATTTCGCTTTGGCAAACATTTAACCTCTCAGACAGTTAGTCCAAACCTATAGCAGCAGAGGTTGTTTATGTGTAAGAAGGTGAAGTGGGGGCGAGCCTTAAGAATATCTCTAGATGAATCTGAAAATCAATAATGCCATTAATATAAGCCTGCATCCTGCTCTGCCACTACAGTTCATCACCTACCAACTGCAACTCCATTTAGATATTGATTATGTCATTTCATTGTTGACCTTAAGACCTTAGTTACTGAGTCAGCAGAAGATATAAGCTTAATGTGACCTCAAATTGTAAGGTCAAGTCAATCTGTTGGATCTAGAAGATTAAAGTAAATATTTATGATACCGTCTTTCAGCAGAGGAAGTGGAGTTAGCAGCTTAACGTCATAAGTAATCCTGAAGATTGTGGACTATACATTAATTTCATGGAAATAATTGATGCTTCAAAGACAGAGGTGGCTAAACCAACGATTAATCAGATTTATAGTATTTTGTTTTCTGTGTACTGAAATTTGCTGCAAAGAAATTGATTAATGAATACAAAGACACTCAGTGTTTTAACCTTACAGATTGTTTGATATTTGATAGCAGTAAAAACACCCAAATCCTTTTAAGCTGAAGTTTGGTGACTGAAACTGTGCATGCCACGTCTGTGTGTATTTTATGAGGCAGAGTTCATAGGGGGACCATGACACTATCATGATGATTGTCTGTGTTCCCACTGTATTTGCCCACGTTCCTGTAAAGACAGGCACCTGCTAGTCTTTGAAACAGTGAAACAGTAAAAGAGCATTTGAGTGATCATATGTGGTGCATATAAAGAACAGATGTCATGCAGAGGTCAGAGGGTGCCTGCATGCACAAGCACCTCAACTGTAACAAAAGATGCTAAAAATTTAGCTAAGGAATTTATTCTAAGATAACTGAGATGAAGCTAACTGACATTAAAACAGAGCTCTCATGTTGAAAGCACAACTCCCAAAAGTTCCCGAATTTTCTTCAGTAAAATTTATTTATTCACAGTGGCCATTGTGTTTTCATGGTTTCAGTAAAACAGGACATAATATTGTGTTATAGTAGATGTTTATTAGCTGTAAAATCAAGAAAAATACACTTGACCTAAACTCTGAAACATTAATTATGGATTATTCATATATTTCTTAATATCAGTTAGACTACTGTATTTATACATTTTAAATTCATCTGTAGTTTTGAAATTTGTCACAAACACTTAACAGAATGTCAACTTTATATTTAGTCTAGACAGCATGATGACATTAGAATACATCATCCAGCTTTTGTGGATATAAACTAGATGCTATTGTTTGTGAATAAAAATTATACAGTGGTTTGTAAGGTGATAGGTGCATAAATCCTAAATATGGTTCATTTTAGCTTGGTGCTAGGTGGCTGGTATGCCACATGATGATGTCATAATATCGCACAAGCTAGCAAGAAACATTGTCTGGATACTGGTAAGTACAATGCAGCTAAATGTTAGCAGCACAGCGAGGGGCTCAGCAGCATAGTGCCAGAGTTCTGTGGGAGAGGAGAACAGAGGTTAGTGATGTTTCAGGAAGTTGGGATTTTGAAATGGAGTTCTTACTTGTGTCCCTTTATTGAACTGCACATGAGGGAGATGGGTGACGGTTCCAGAAGACTGAAGGGGTGGAGAGAGGGTGCGCAGATTTCCACGGTACACATTTTTGGTCTGCATGTAAGTATAACTTGAAGAAAAAGGTTTTGAAGAATTTCAGGTAGCAGGAAACTTGAATCAAAGCATGCGCACTGGGGGAAAACTGCACAAGGGTGAAAATGATGTGGCAAAGCGTGGATGTTTCACCTGGACTTTTATCCAGAGGACTGTTGAGTCAATGGGAAGCACATGTGCAGGTTAAAGTGGGACAGCCCCGCCCAATGGTGGAAAACCAGGACAGGTGGTGTTTTAATTCTGTGTTTGGTATCTGTTTTACTTCCAAAGAAAAAACAAAGAGAAGTAATAATGAGAGTAAAGTTTTAGCTAATCCTGTGCTACTCAGCTTCAAAATTAGTTGGTTGCTATGCTGCTATGTTAACAACGTGACACGGTGCTTACTTGGAAATTACTGTAGAAGTCCACCTCATCACTGAAGCATTTGTCCACTGCTTGTTTTGTGCCTTGACTTGCGGTCACAACACAAATGAAACTGACAGAACATGTCACAAGTCACAATTTACAGATGTAAATAATACATTTCATCAGCTGCTTCAGTTCCATGGTCCTAGTACAGAGATTTATCACAGCAGACATTTTGACTTGTCACAGCAGGAAACGCGCGGGTGGATTAATAACACTACTGCTGACTCAGTTCCATTAAGGATCGCAGTACGGCATGGCAGTAAACCAGCATGCATGAGTGCAGGATCTTCCTTAAGTAAAATGCTTTAAAATACACCTGCACCTTTCCTGCTATGACATGTCAACATTTCAACTTCAATGGAGAAGCGGTTGGCACAGTGTCACATTGTCCTGACTTCATGTGACTGTTTCCACCTGCTTCTCTCATCATAATATCCTGTGGTGCAAAATGTAACGTTTCATGGTGGTTTTGAGTGCCGGATGATTTACTTTTCCAGCACATGAACAGTGGACAATATGTGATGTTTACGTACACGCCAGGTTCAAGGTCAGATTCTTCTTTGTACCAGTGGCCAGGGTATATTTTGCACCTGTACAGGCCTGGAATAAATTGACATTTAATGGAGATATTTTTTTCTTTGTGCTAATTAAAAAAACACACACACACAAATAAAACTGCTTGACTTATTAACTCTTATTCTGTCTTCTCTTTTTTATTTGAAACTTAAAACTACATTCTTATGGCCCATTCATCACGTACTGTACTCTTCAGGAATCTCTTCTTCACCATTTTAAATCAAGGCCCTTAGAGTCATTTTCTGATGCACCAAGATACCACTTTAGCATAATTTTCCTCCTGACATGAGGAAGAATATCAACCTAAAAAACTTTGCTTTTAGCTTATCTTTTCTATTGCTGTATGGTTAAGTTTAAGCACTAAAACAAGTGATTAAGATTAAGATAATCTGTAATTTCAATTGGCAACAAACTTCTTCACGATCTCCTTGATTAAGATGGTTATGAGTGCTGCATCTGTAAGAACACTAGTGCTGTAGATCACTTTCGATCATTGTTTCAGTGGCATCTATTTCAGCAGTTGAGGGACTCTAACTGAACTCTGCTGGACCAGCATCCACTGGATCCATTATCTTGAAGCTTCCCATTCACTCTCTATATAATCAGGGCTGCAATGCATTCTAGTGAGGCCAGGTTGTATTTACCTGATTCTCATGTGTATAAAGTTAAAGTCTAAGGCCCCAATCACACAAGCCTAGACCACCAGTTACTAGGGAAACATATATTCCCTGACTGGCAGTTGCAAGGTGAAACTGGTCACAAAGAGGCATACGATGCTGCACCGAAAACCTCCTTGTGATTACTTTGGTTGCTGGCAGATTGCCCTGGTCGTTTACATGAAAGAGACCGACTTGTCTGCAAACACCCTCCAACCACTCTCCAACTGGTAGCGAAACTGTGAAAAGTGTGACACAAACTGTAAACTGAGACCATTTGCCTTCAAAGTAAAAGTTGTGCCTTTTGAAACACTGACACAGGGCTGTGCGACTGAAGCCTGAGCTGTTTTTTGCAAATCAGGAACATCTTTCCCATGTTGGTTTACAGCCATACTGTAGGGGAAGTAGCCTGAGTGAAAAAAAGGTTATTTATGTACTGTAAGTTGAAACTTGTGACTACTGCTACTGCCACTCGGAATGAAGTGAAAATATTCATATTGTCATTTACCGTATTTTTCGGACTATAAGTCGCTCCAAAGTCACACCAGCCAAAAAATGCATAATAAAGAAGAAAAAAACATATATAAGTCGCACTGGATTATAAGTTGCATTTTTTGGATGATTTATTTGATTAAATCCGAGACCAAGAACAGACATTTCATCTTGAAAGGCAATTTAAAATAATACCACATTCAGCTACATGACGCATAGAAAACAAACTGAGTACGTGTCTGGTATGTTAACGCAACATTAACATTAACAGTAACAGTTATTCGGGCGCCTGGGTGGCTTAGTGGTGAAGCCGGCGACCATATTCATACGCGTGTTGCGGTGCGGGCGGCGCAGGTTCGACTCCCGGCCTGTCGCCAATTTGCCTGCGTGTCTTTCCCTGTATCTTTCCCCCCATTTCCTGTCTCCATACTGCCAATAAAGCTCCTATGGCCAAAAAAATCTTTAAAAAAAACCAAACAGTAACAGTTATTCAGATAACTACAGCAAAAGAACATGCGAACAAGTTTACCAAACCAACAGTCCCACTCCAAATCACTAAATCCATTCAATTCTTCATCCTCGATGTCACTTCTAAACAACTCCGCCGTAGACGAAGCGCAGCTTCCTCTTCTGCGTCACTTTCATCAGACTTGTCATCAGTTGCAGTTCCAATTATTCCGGCCTTTCTGAATCCCGACAGCATGGTTTTGGATGTCAGTGTGAAAATAATGAACATGTGAAATTATATAATAATGTGTTAATAATTTCGCATATAAGTCACTCCAGACTATAAGTCACACCCCGACCAAACTATGAAAAAAAGAAAGTTACAGTTAAAGTTACTTACAGTCTGAAAAAATACGATTATTTTATATTTGAAGAGTTAAAAGTATTTTTACCTGCACTGTGCTCATGCAATCATCCATTACTTGAGATCAATTTCCCCACCTGCCATGCTGTTGAAACTTGGTGTATGTTTCCAACATACTGAGATAGGTGTTCCATCTGGCTCCCTGACCCATGCCAAATTATGAAAATGTGACATGAAACTTCAACTATTGTATAAACAAACCCAGAAAGAGTGTTCGATTTGTTTGTTTTTTTAACAGAAGCAAACCATCATATAAAAATGGAAAGCAGAAAAAAAATATGTGCAGGAGAGGGAGCGCTTTAGAGCCTGTCTCTGTGGTTTAAGATGTTGTGCATTAATTCTCTAAGGGGCCTTGAGGTCCCAGTTTCCAATGTTAATTGATATCCCCATTAAAGAGATAAGTAGGCTTGGGGAAAAGAAGAGAGCCAGAGAGCAGAGAAGTTACTGCAAGGGGTAGCAGAAAAGAGAAGGGAGAGGAGGAGGAAGATGAGAAAGAAGATGACAGGTTGTTTAGGGGGAAAAGAGAGGGCAGGGAAAACAATGCACCAGTCAGCTGCTGGGAGATGACCCCGGACAATTAGTTCTGGCAATGGCTGTGCAAGTGTCCAATAAATGAATAATACTTTGCATTGTGAGCTTAAGTGTCTCAGTATATGAGAAAGTGAGAGTGACATAAAGAAGAGACCACACAGAGGGAAAAAGAATGCGCTTATTGGCTGACAGAGCTGCTCTCACCTAGTTCGGGATGAGTCACAGTTCGCAGAGCTGTTAATTACGCCAACGGCTGAATCAAAACTCAGGGAATGAGAGCAGCTGTCTGCGCATTTACATATCACAGCCTACAAGGAGTGGAGAGGAAGGAGGGATGAAAGATAGGGAACAGAGGAAGGTAGAGAGAGACAGAGGAAGATGGAATGGGAATTGATTCAGAGATAGAAAAGGAGGACTAAAAAGGACTCAAAAAGAAAATGAAAGGTAAAGAATCAGGACGGGGAGGAAAGTAGCTGAAGGAAGTGTGAGATCCAAAGAAAGAGTGACAGAACTGACTTGATTAGAGAAAAATGCAGTGACGATAACTTCATCTGCATTACCCGTCGTGGGATTTTTGTCATTATTTTTGTTTTTGAGTCTTACCCTCTAAATATCTTGTTTTTGCATGATGAACTCACACTAGGCTTGTTTTGTTTTTTTTTGTCAAGAACCTAAACATAGTTTCTGACTAGAACTGCTGTATCTGATTTAAAAACAAGCTTTTAGCATATACCTGGCATTTAATTTCCAGAGTGTTGGCAAAGATCTCCATTTTGCTAGTAACTACATTTGTTTTATTCATTTTGCTTCTTTTTTGCACGACATTCGTAAAACTGACAGCCTTAAGGCCAGCGCTGACCAGAATAAGACTTGCTTTGATTTCAAAGTCACAAACAAGGCAAGCCATTAGCATACAGCTGCCAACAGGCCAGCCTGCAGCTGCACTTAAAGCCTTTAGTTTCCTTCCAAAAATAAAGCAACAAAACAACGCAAGAAACACAAAACCAAGTGACTGCTTTGCATTGCTTTACCCCTTGAATACCAAATACATAGCCTAATACAAATGAACTGGGCATGTGGTACTAGTACCGACATCTACACACCTACAAGCAATTTACTGCAATCATCAGATATGAATTACTAACACTAGCAAAAAAATAGGATTTAAATAAAATTTATGGCCATGAAAATGTGTTTTATTTCTATTATTTATTAGTAATAAAAGTTGAAAATGTTTAGCACATAGAGAGTAATATTTTGTGTCAATCAAATCAAATGAACTGGTTCCTTTATTCCTACACAATACAAACACGAAACTCACACACCCTAACACTGTGGTGTGATACTTCCTGACGCAGGGAGCATAACGTGACATATGGCTTATTGGTGTGCTTGAAATTCTGTATGTTGCTTACAAGAGTAAAATACACTGTGTTGCCAAGTATGGAATTGGAGCTTCCATGGAAGGGTGAAAGAAAAATAAAGGCAAAAATGAAATGACGAAGAAGTGAGTGACACTGTGGTATTTCTCGTCATTTCAAGGAGAACTGTGAGTCAATGACAGCAGTTGTAATTTGGCGCCGGGAACACAGATTTAATTGAGAAGATTTTCAGCTCAAAATTAAAATGCCATCCCTGGAAACACTTTACTATCAAGTTTATCATCTGCTTTCATCAAAGAGACTAGGTCACTGCTTTTTGGCCACGGTGTTTACTGGACGTGAGGGGAACGCAGATGAGGGAGCTGTGTCAATCACAAAGACTTCGTTCATGACAAGCAGGTGGCTGTGGTGGTGGTGGTGGCTGTGGTGGTGGTGGCGGGGTGTGAGCAGGGTCTGGAGTGAACAGTCTCTCTCAGTCTTAGTCATCAGAACCTGCGCTCTGCTGACTTACAGAGAAAGAACAGGGCAGCGCTCCATATTAACAGACCAGTGGCTTTGAAACTTGATGTTTTCTTCATGTGACAACAGATTTGGAGTAAAATCTTTTCATGAGCTTGTAACAACACAATCAGACACCATCATAACCGTCATTATGGACGTATGTCGGAATGTCTATAATCCTTTAGCACAGAGACAGAAGCGTATTTTAACCACTATTTTATATGAAGCAAACCTCATATGTAATATATATTATTAAAACACATGATCATATGTAAATGGCAGAATTGGTTGCAAATGACTCTTCAAATGGCATTCATGGTTATTTGCAGAAACAATACCTGTAGTGAAGTAGAGGGTGTGGTGGCATTATACTACATGCAATCATCCCCCCCAGTTTTAGTTACAGAGGGCTATTTTCTTAAATTGATATATATGGTTTAAGTTTTAGGTTTTTGCATAATCAAATAATCACGTGTGAACTCATTGCTCATACAGCTAACACGACACAAATACACATAGTGCTCCCTATCCCTGAGTAAAAAACAAACAAGGCTCGAGTTACAGAGCCATTCAAAGTGCAAGATGAACAAATAAGAGAGAAAAAAGAATCTTAACCACCGAAACAGAGATAAAGAGGTGCATTAACATAACAGTTAATGTGTAAATGTCTTTGAACCTGTCAGACCATTAACATGCATGTGATTTACATTTAAGTTACAATCAGCTATAGAGGAAATATTACAATATGCACACACACACACACAAAAAAACCATACCATCGTTAAAATAACCAGGGGTTAAAGTGGGCAACTGTTTCCATCCCTGTCATGTGTCATTGATGCAGTAAAGTTGCAGTCACTGGACCTTTTAGAATAGAATAGAATAAAATTGAATAGAATGCCTTTATTGTCATTATACAGAGGTACAATGAGATTTTTTGTGGTATGTAATTTCAAATGCTCGGTTTCAAATAACAGATATCAGCAAATACGCCAACTTTGCCATGTGCAGCTTGGCACACAATGTGTCTAGATACAGTAGCTAAATCTAGAGTTGCTGGATTTTTCAGAATAACATTCATTTAGTTAATGAATAAATAACAATTAAGTGCAAAGGTGTGCTTAAATAGGACTTTAATCGGGAAGTACATAAGTTTGCATTTAATCTTATTATAATCTTTTGTAGCACTAGCTTTATATTAGCTAAAGGTTGGAAAGCAGCTGTGATCACTCATGTAGCATTTGCGTATGTAGAATGTAGAGAATGTAGTTGGGTAAATCCACAGAGAGCAGAAAACCTGAGAACCAGCAGCTGCACAGGTCATCTTATCACAGCTGCTCCACAAAGAAAACAAATATACTAAAGCTCATAATGAAAAAAAATTACATGACTTATTTCTAAGTATATAAATTTCCCCACCTGCACTGCTACACCAGAACCTTGGGTTCGCCTACCTGACGATTCCCTCTTTAACCCATGAAAATAACATAATAAGCACAATACATAACACACATAATGAGTTTGAATTACACTCTTCTGTCAAGTTGCTGGTAGATATTTTAACATTTTCTAGATCAGTCTGGTGTGGTTTAGAGATAATGTCTGTAACAGCTGAGTAAGAACAAAGAAAGAGCAGTGTTGGTCAGACATAATGCCAATACCCCCAAATTCTCTGCCTAAATCCCACTAAAGAGTCAAGCTAAACATCTGTTTTGCCGCTTACAGACAGCAACCTCCATCGTGCCACCTTTGCCAGTTTAAAGGAGTCACTGCAGTTTTGCATGTATGTACAGAGACAGCATATAAATCTTTAAGTCTGCTGTGTTACTGGTGCAGAGAGTCACAAAGTTTTCATAATGACATATTCAAATTGGTCATGATTCATCATGCAGTTGGTGATTAGCATTAATGTGATGTGCTATGCATGAAACTCCACTAGCATCGATTTGACACACAAACTCGCATGTTACGGCCAGGTGGCACATGGCAGTTTACCAGACCTTTGCAGGAACAGAAAGGTATGGGCAGTGCCTGCACTGAACGTGCAGGTGTAACACACATTCACAACAACAGTAAACAGTTGGACATTCATGAAATCTCTTAAAATGATGACAATTATCAATGAGCCATAAGTGGTGATAACTGAGATTGTTATTACCAAGATTATCCAAAAAGCTTTCAGTTTCTTGTTGTTAGTCCCCTTTCCCTGCCTGATCCCTTCTCCTGGACCAGGCTGCTTGAGAACCACAAGAGTACAAACACAACAGTAAAGCTGGATCACATAGCAAGTTGTCATCTGCACTATGACAATGTAGTAAAACCCCAAAGACACAAATACACTGCTCAAGCAAGAAACCAATGTCAAAACCCAGATTATCCCAGACAAGAACACTTTGTATCTCAGTGGCTTAAACTGTAAATAAACCACAGGTTTAACTGTTGCTAGATAGCACTCCACACAAATCAGCGTCAGGATGTACGGACGACCGGTGAGTGCAAATCCACGCAAAAAGCTTTTTATGTTAGACAAATATATGTCTGCAAAAAAGTAGCCAAATATTTCTAAAGTATCATGAAAGCAGGTGACAAGTTCAAAAACAGCCTTTTTGAAAGTGTAAAACTCTGATGAGATCCAGCCTTTTGATATTATCACTTGCAGAATGTAGATAATGATGGGGACTCGGATGATCATGCTGCATATCAGTAATACATCGTTCTTTAAGAGCAGTGAAAAGCTGTTTCCAAGAGTCGTGTTGTTCATCCTGAAGGTCTCTGGACAAAAACATGAAACATATATTTACATTTGATTTTCTTGGATGTTTTTGGTACAGTTGCAAACATTAATCACTTCAAAGATGCTCTTTCACAACTTCTAAATGCATCTTATATTTTGCTATTTTTTACTTATTTTAATGACTCATTCGCATTGATGTCTAACTGAAACTGCACAGCTGATGCAGGTATGCTTGTTCAAACACACAAATAGACACAAAAAAAAAAACACAAAAAAGCAGTATGATAGCAACAAATTCAAAACTATTAGATTATTTTATGAGATAATTTTTCCCAAACCTTTAGTGATGATTCTTCTTGAGCATATGCACTTGTGCTCGCTGTGCTCAAAATTTCCACGATAAATGCAGTCTACACAGCTAATGCTATGCAAATACTTGCAGGTTACACAGACCAACACTGAGACGACATTCTTGTCACTCTGTAGTTTAAGTCACGGTACCAAGCTAAAGCTGCCATACTCTTACTCTGTTTTCTCTCATTCTAAATGAAGCTGCCTAGATAAATCATCACTCTCATTCAACAAGCTGGAACAAAATCAAACTAGATGTCCACTGGGTTATACAAGTCACCGAAAAGTTATTCCGGTGCTAAAAATGAAATAATCAGAACCAAACAGCCAGTTTGGTTCGTGCCATTTTCCATGTCACTGCTCCTCACAGTTGATTACTGGACACCAGCTCATAGGGACCAAAAACCAACACCCTGTGATTACTGCTCTTTCCAGTTGCTCCCTGATTGAAATCTTAAAGAGGACTTCTTTGACTCCATGTCCTGCCTCTGTCCAGAAATGTGGAAAATATATGTGAAATACTTGTTGGTAAGTGAAGAAAAAACCTCAGCTCAACCAGGATTATTCACTTTATTATGTTTGGGTCTACCAGTCTTAAATGTGTCTGACTTCAACCAGCCTGTGGTTACCAAGTACTTCCAGGATATTATTCTATAGTTGAATCATATCAGGGCTGGAAGAAACACATTTATCATAAAAAGTAAATAAATCACTGTTCCACAAAATGCTTCACAAAATTGCTGTAGGAGAGTGTTTCCTACAGATGTTCTATCCTGAGCATTTATTTTTTGGGGGCTGACATAAAGGAGAAACCTGTGAGAGCAGTGAAGTCTTCACTGCTTGCATTGGAAAAGAGGGCATACTCAGGTTTAATGCACAGCAGAAATCATGAGACAGACACAGCTGTAGTAAATGGGCTGACAGGAGGTGCGCTTCAGTAGCCAACGTTGCATAGACTAGCTGTCAAAAATCACACATCTGACACCAAATCCACACACAATAATTCTATGTAGATATACAAAACCAACACATACACCTTGCTTATGCTTAATAAATAATAAACACCATGCACATATTCAAATCAGTAATGTTACATCATAAGTGTTCCAACTGTGACAGTTTACATTAACGTGAGTATCTATCTATCTATCTATCTATCTATCTATCTATCTATCTACCCACCTGACATGCAGATTTCTGTACAACTTTTGCAATGCAAGTAATGACATAACTGAAGCTGTAATGTGATTACTGAATTTAGTATAGTATCATGTTACATTACTGCATTACTGAAAAATGTAATGTGATTACAGTGATGTGTTACTGCACCTGTGTTTAAGAATTTCATCCATGGAAATTCAAGTGTAAATTGCCCAATAAGAATTTGCAAGAACAATGAACCTGCACATTGGTGCCCATGGTCTTCAAATGAAGCACAAAACAAACACTCCATGGCATGTAGAGCTGTGGTTAGAATTTTACACTCACTCATCATGGGGATGTATGTCATCATCATTGTTGAGTTTTAGTGATTTCTTTGATCGGTTGTTTTCCCAGGAGGAATGATGGTGCAGCATAACTCTATATCTTTAATGACTTTACAAACGAGCAGAAAATACAGAAAACAGTTTAACAGTTTTGATGTGTTTGGGTTTATTGTAGTGTTGGAACAGCCAGTTGCATCTACATTTCAGTCATCTACATGTTGATTTGAGGTGAAGTTGAAGAATTTGGAGGTAGTCCTTCTTTGTTTTTCCATCCACTTTTTTGTCAGCAAACTAACCCCAGAAAATGATGCTACCACCACCATGCTTGACAGCTGGTACAGTATTGTAACTCAGTTTGTGTCTCATCTGACCCTAAACCTGTATTTATACTTTTGAACCTGTGTGGATTAGAGAAAATCAAACTTGTGCACCCCATTTTTTTAAATGTATGCTGTATAATCATTCCACCCTGGAAAAAGAAGAGTTCAAAGAAATACTCAAAACCCCACAATTATCATGACTCTCATGCCCATGATGAGTGTATATAAACTTCTGTCCACAACTGTAGTTTCACATTTGCATGTATACACAACTGCTAGAAAGTTCAAGCAAGTAGAGGTGGATAGGAAACACAACTTTAGATGAGTAGCACAACATTCACTAACATTTACAAAGCACACACTTGTTTGGCTTAATGGATGAACAAAACCTTTGGGAGTTTGAAGAAGAAGGCTTACTCTTTGTAGGCCTCACTGATCACAGTGATAGAAAGCGTTTTTCCAGCCATTTTGAGGCAGAGGAGAAAATGCACAGTATAACAAATGTGGGGAGTAAGTCTCTTGAGATTAATGCCCCCATAAGCGAATGAGTGATCACAATGTATGGAATGCAATTAATCAGTGCAACAAGGGTTATTGAAAGAGCCTGCATTGTTCATGCCTGTGGCCATTTTATGCTTAATATTTTTCTGCATTCACAGAAATTTCTCCGCCGGGGTCAACCTGTCAACATGGGATTCAACTGCAACCTGCTGGGGTATCAGTGACGTGAATTTACGCAGTGGAGTAGATACAGGGCACACTGAAAGTACACAGCTGCAAGTGGTACAAGCAGGACTTCAGCAAGTAACCTAAAATTGGCAGGAGCACTCCAGAGGTGCACGAGGAGAGAACCTTTAATGGGAGATAGACATTTAAGCAGGTAAGGAAACCAGCCTACTCCACTTAATATGAAGGAAAAATGATTAAAGATTGAAGGCCTCAAATGTCAGGCTAAAGCGATTTTGGGTTTCTGCTAGTAAAGAAAAAAAGATTAATGATCTATTTTATTACCTGTTACTACAGTATGCTATGATAATCACATTGCAACTGCGTTGAAGCATTTACTGCCAAATAATTCATGCACGTATCACTGCTGATGTGTAGAAAGCATGTTCTTAATATCCAGTTTTGTTGTACTACGATGGTATTACTTTAGGATTACGAGCTTGTCTCACGCTTTAACAGTTTGGAAAGGTTGATTATCGCTACTGTCACTGTCCTACGTCCACAATACAGCTAAATTCATTGCTGAATATGCTTAACACGGATTAGCTGAGCAGTCTTGCTGCACAGCTGCCATTAAATCTTCGATTAGTTAAATGGTCTTTGCCAACAGCAAAGTAGTACTAAAATTATAAATCCATTGCACTGAAGAAGAAAAAAGATAATATGAGCACTAATATGCTTGTGAAAAATATGGTTAGCAGTGTAACGTGTAATATAATTTCTGCTCTGTTCAGAAATCTCAAAAAGATTTACAATAATACAGCCGAGTGCAACAGTTTTAATAGTCTGCTGAAATGGTTTAATGTTGTTTAGCATTGTTTTCAGGCTTCCGTTTTTGTGCTCCAAGGGATGCCAAGAGGGATTTTTTCTTTCTTTTCAAATCTGGCACAAAATTGCACGACAATAATAATTCACACAATATAGTTTGGCAGTAAAAAGTCAAGATGACTGTGAACTCATGCTTCACACATCTCTGTCAAAGAATATGGTCAAATAAGTCCTTTATTCTGCAAGTGTTGCTGAAGCTGTAATCTCCTCAGACTTTAGTTCTCCTCTGTGCATCTTGGAAGTGGGTGAAACTGTGCCAGAAACATCTACTTTCTTTCTGAAGCTCAGACTGTGGAATGAATGTCAAAGAAACATAGAGCATTTTAAATATTACATAACCGAAAGCATGCAACACAGGCCGAACATCGGGATTCTGTTAGCAAATAATAAATGATATATTTAAAACAAGCAAATGTAGTTTAGAAACTTGAAAATGTGTTGTGTGATTGCCAAGTTGGAGAAACAATTCAACACACACACACACGCTGAGTGGGTAGAATGAGAAAGGCTTTCTCTTGAGGACACCAAGTTTCACTATGTTCATGATTATTATTATCTCGTCAGGCTTATTTACACCCTCATCTTTTATTTTCAGGTGTCACCAGGAATTTATTACTATGATGAGCTATAATGCTATTATTAAAGTTCTCTTTGATGTTTTGTCATAAGATTAAAACCTGCAATGTAATAACACGACAAGAGGACTGTAACTACTTACAGTAGTTAATGCCCAGAAAGGAGTAATTCAGAATGGGAAAGGGTCATAGTCAAAGACCTCCAAGTCTGTAAGAAGCTGCCTGGTCATTGCGCCACAATTGCAGACTTGAGATTATTTTTTGAATGGGCTGTAATAGGGGGCAGGGAATTTCAGCAATGCAATTTGCAAAGCTGGAAGCAAGAAAACTTCTTTGACTCACACTCACGCAAGCAGTTTAACTTCAGGTGAGTTGGTGACACCTTTTGTCACTTCACAACAGTCGTCTCAGTGGTCTATATGTTACAAGCTAAGATGGTACAATGTTAGAGACAAGCGACACAAAAGCGAAGGCATACAGGAAAGTTGACATACTGTACATGGCTTGGCCTGGGGAGTGAAAAGAGGGGAGTGCAGTTGAGGTGCTCAGTGTGTCACAGCAGGTCTAAAGCTAAAAGCTTTAAGGACCATTTTAGTGTAATGTTAAAACTAGAAAATGAGAGAATGCCTTTATAAAACCAAACTGAGAGTTTTACAGGATAGGAGCCTGATAGCTCAAGGCTTTTCCTACACTGCACCTTTGGATACAGCACAATTAAGCCTGCTCTCTCACAGCCAAAAGCAAAGTAGTCACAACCTCTAATCTATTGATTTGTGTTTCTGGGCAAAAATTTAACCGTTTTTTCATGTTCCCAAACATGAATTTCCTGATGTCATTTTCATGTCCCTGAACTTTTAAAAATTTTGGTCCAGTCTCATATGTACTGGTTTATGTCCATGTACACAAAATCAATATTTTCCACTTTTAAAAAGTGAAAAAAAAAATCCACATTAGTAGGATGGAGGGGTCGGTGGTGGAGCAAAACATTTGGCCACTCACGCCAGAGATGCAAGATTGAGCCATGTATGATACAGATATTCATGTATTGTGTGTGTTATATTATTTTTAGAAAGGGATTTGGTTAGGTTTAGGCACTACAAATGACTTGATTATGTTTAGAGATAAAATACACTACTGGTTTAAGTTTAGAAAAAAGATCAGGGTTTGGGTTACAGCTCAATTTTTTTGGTTGCCATGGTGACATATACTCACTTTGTCTGGACAGCATACATGCTGCAAATTTATGTGATTAAAAAAGCAGTTCTCGAATGGTTAAAATGGTTATAATGGTTTACTCATGAAGTCATTACTACTGAGTTGAAAAAATAAATGGCTGAAAAGGGCCTGGAAAGAAGCCCGAGGCTATTCTTGTTTCAGAAATAGCATGCATTTGGACATAACAACAACAGCAACAATAATAATAATGACAAAAAAGTATGTACCTAGCTTTACAGAGGGTTTTTCTTATGTAAATAATTACAGGAGGCAATGTAGAAGTTCTTCTATTAAAAGAAATAAACCATTTACTTTCATAGTGTCATCTTTAAGACCTGTGAATTGCATCAAGGGGTATGATTATTCTAATTATCTTAATTCTCTGATTGTTACCTTAATTTTCAGACGAAATAGTCAATGTTTAATGTTTACCGTAGGCAGCTGCACTGCGCTGCATTGGCACATGTCACTGATGGAAGTAATAGTGGAATCCCTTAAATGTGGTTACAGCACCTTCAGTCTCATTGTGCAGCTTTTGATAATCTTGACCATAATATTTTATTTCAGAGATCAGAGCATGCCATAGGTATTCAAGGTACTGCGCTGCAGTGGTTTGAATCATATTTATCTATTAGACTTTGATTTGTTCATATAAATGGGGAGTCTTCTTCACACACTGAAGTTCCACAGGGTTCTGTGCTAGGACCAATTTTATTTACACTATATACATGCTTCCCTTAGGCAGTATTATTAGAAAATATTGCATCAATTTTCATTGTTATGCAGACGATACCCAGCTTTATATGTCCATGAAGCCAGATGATGACCTTTAATTTCCTGCTTCTAAATTCAGATAAAACTGAAGTTCTCGTACTCGGCCCCACAAATCGTAGAAACATGGTGTCTAACCAGATTCTTACTCTGGATGGCCTTACCTTGGCCTCGAGTAAAACTGTGAGAAATCTTGGAGGCATTTTTGACCAGCATATGTCCTTCAATGCACTTATTAAACAAACATGTAGGGCTGCTTTGTTGCATTTGTGCAATATTACTAAAATGAGAAAAATCCTGTCTCAGAGTGATGCTGAAAAGCTAATTCATGCATTTATTACTTCTAGGCTGGATTATTGTATTTCATTATTGTATTTAGGCTGCCCTAAAAGATCCCTGAAAAGTCTTTTTAGGCTTTTCTTTTTGACAAAGCTTATAGTTAGGACTGGATCAGATGACCCTGAACCATTCCTTAGCTATGCTACAATATGCCTAGGCTGCCAGGGGGAATTCCCATAATGGACTGTTTTTCTTTTCATTCTGTTTATACCCCACTCTGCATTTAATCATTAGTTCTTATTAATCTCGCTCTTTTCCACTGTGTGTCTTCTGTCCTGTCTCTCTCTCCTCAGTCTCAACCAGTTGCAGCAGATGCCTGCCCCTCCCTGAGGCTGGTTCTGTTGGAGGTTTCTTCCTGTTAATAGGGAGTTTTTCCTTCCCTCTGTTGTCAAGTGCTTGCTTGTTGGGGAGTCGTTTTGACTGCTTGGTTTCCTCTGCAATTATTCTCTTTACCTTTCAATATAAAATGCCTTTAGGTGACTGTTTGTTGTGATTTGGCGCTATATAAATAAAAATTTAATTGAATTTCTGCTGTAATGATTTCTTCTGCCAGTGATCTTTAGTCAATTATTGTAAATTCAAATCTTGTTTGAAAACTTCAAACATTGAGGGTTTTCGGGAAATATTACTAAAGGGAAACAAAATCAAGGTTGTGATTAAAACAGTCAATGTTCTCTTTTTTTTTTTACGTTTTCAGATAAGCCAGTGTTATATAATAATTAAAATTCTGTGTTGAGACTGCCATTGAAAGTTAAAGTCAACCACTATAATAGTTTTATCTAGACTGAGCACTAAATCACATTTTTAGATAAAAAGTCAATTCAGATAATGATAAGATAACAGCAAATGATGAAACACGGTTCCTTAAGAAGCAGTGACAAGTGTTGCAGAGGTTACAGATAATCATCCGAGACTGATTTTATGGATGTCTATTGCAGTTCATTTATTTAAGGGAAATTTAATGCAAAAACAACTTTATTTATTGTTTTGGAAGATAAAGATGTGTATCTCTTCGCCATAAATCAGCAAGACTGTCTCTAAACAAACCTTTCTGGTCAGAATCCTGTGTATAGCACCTGCTCCGGCTGCTGAACTGATCTTACCTCTTAAGTTCGGAATGAGCAGGTGCCAAAGTCTGCCATTGTTATTTACTTGACAGAGATGTCTTTTCTAAGTCTAAATTGCCAAAAGCACATCACACCAAATGTTACGTTGGTGACTGCAAGACTCTTTATGCACTCATAGCATCAGAAGAGCAGCATTTTTGATGTTCTTGCAACTGAAGGAAAATCCCAATATATTTAGACAGAAAGTTATTAACATCAACACATTTAGATATTTTTTTCTGTTGTGAGACAATAAGAGTATGTTCGAAACACAAACAAGTAAGACTGCATGTTCTTGTCATGGCTCTATAATGGTTAAAATCCACTATAATTACCACATAAGTCAAATACAATGGCTTTCTATCAATTTCATCTAGATTTTGTGCTGCCTTCATGTAACTCATTCTTATATATAATATTTATAAAGAAAGAAACACATGCAAAGCTGTACCTTGAAAAGTTTCATGTCTTTTAGTTGCTGTGCAACGTATAGTATAGGACATGTTACAAACCAAACATAATAGCACATAAAAGATGGTGTCTGCCCAATGCCTATCTAAAAATAATAATGATGCTAATATTATAAAGTTTTCAAGTTATTCCCAACACTTAAAGCATAAACTATTAGCTATAACTGCGATGACATCATGGTAAAGATGATTGTGTAATGTGTTGCAGAAATAGCAACTGTAGTTAGTAGCATTGCCCTGTTCTCTGTTTGTAGCTCAAGATGAGATACAGTGTGTCGAGGGAGCGTCATGAGGGGAGGAAGAAGCAGAGCAGAGCCGTTTTTGATTTTGATCTCTTGTTAATCTTTTTGAAGGACAGGCAATTAATGAATGAAACAGGACAGCAG
Organism: Apistogramma diplotaenia; assembly: GCA_015052665.1. Classification (NCBI taxonomy): domain Eukaryota; kingdom Metazoa; phylum Chordata; class Actinopteri; order Cichliformes; family Cichlidae; genus Apistogramma; species Apistogramma diplotaenia. The sequence continues at coordinate 12,302 of VOQJ01042519.1, read as the reverse complement.
GATTAGCAGAACCAACAAACTAGACGGCTTATTTTAGCATGTATGCACTCTTTCACACTGGCTAACGGCATTAAACAATGTGGAGTGCTTCAGCTCTCCAGTAGATCACAATGCAAGTTTGTTGTCGTTTAATTGGTTCTGTATTGCAGAGTCTAATTCTGATGCACAGCAGAAATCAGTGAAAGCAGGACTATAAAGCAAAAGCAGCACCTGGAGTGTCCGATCTGTGCTGTCCCTCTTTAAGAGAAAATAATGCTTTATTTTGCATATTTACCAGTTTACCAATTTTGCTTTTACTGGACTTGAGAATGCCTTCATTTCCAGCACACCAGAAAATAAAGTGGCAACAGAGAGTAAGTTAGCAGCTGTGCTTTGGCAGATATCACATGGAATAAACCACAAGCACACTGAGCAGTAGGGGTGCCTCTGTAACGGAAACCATTAAGAGGCCATAAGTGTCCAGCTGAAAATAAAAAAGGTAGGTGAGTGGATTAGTCGAAATGACTGAGGAAATGTGAAACTCCTTTGGAGAGCAACAACCTTCTGAAGCTGGGGGAGGACAACTGCTGTGGACCAAATGTGATTTTAACAGTAAAAGTACGACTGTATGTGACAGCCCATCCATCAGCGTAAAATAAACACCATTTACAGTTAAAACCTGACCAATCTTCTCCTCCATGCTAAGAATCTTTAACAGCTATGGATAATTAAGTTGCCACCAGTGTTTCTTATCTTTAAATGTGCACAAAGAATGTGATTGTGCACCTCCAGCATCTTGAACATAGAAGTTGTGGCCATTTAAATGTTGTTTGTTTGTGAAATATGGAAAAAGCCTTTTGGTCATTTTTTTCTGCATACAGAAATTTTTACTATATTGCTTTTTTTTAATGAAGGAAGGGCTTTCAGGCTTCCTACTGTGTGGTATGATAATTTTTTGGTGGTGTGTATAGTGTGTGTGCCAGCATGCATTTGTTATGTTACTGAACACATCAAGATAGCAGATAATGATTATTTCATCAGGTTGTCAACTTGTGACAGTTTTATGGGCACACTTTGTGTAGCATGTTGTAGTTACCAGTGTTTTTGTTGACCATATTGTTAGTTTAACAATGACTAAAAAACATCTGGGCAATCCTAGCCAAGCGATGTCACTTAAGCCATGTGCCCGCTCTGCTGCTAAGCTAAAGTTACATATTTAAGGATGTGTAGTTATTTACTAAAGGGTGTCTAAAAATTCTATTGTCTATTAATGCAAGAGAAATGAAATTAGAGTAACTATAGTTGCTTTTAATGATAAAAATTGTATTTTGACAGTTTGCTAATGATTATAGATGTTATACATTTGTTAAGAATGCTTTTTGTGGGGAAAACCTCCATAATTAAACAACATAACAAACAAATCCATGTAAAATTACAGAGCCTATACTTTGTTTGATGGTAACTTTCACTCACTTCATTAGATACATTTTAATACTTTTAAAAGTAAAAGTTTTACCTATTGGATAAATATTACACATGCTAAATTTATGATTGTATTTTTACAGTCTATTTATGTGAAAGAAACTGCATTTTCTTTAAAAATATTATCGATATTCTGTAAAAATTTATAGGAAAAGCTAGATTGGATTTATTTACAGTGTAAATAAAGCACACGGCTGAATGGTACCAGTTTCCAGGACAATAGGCCATGCCACACCATAAAAGCATCTCCTCCAGATCTCAGTCCTGCTTGAACACCAGTGGCAGACTCCACAAGTATCCTAAAAAAAATGACACACATATATATATATGTTATTAGATTAAAGTTATTAAACTGATGATGACAGGTGTATATGCAAATGAGTCCTCGCCTCTAACGAGACTAACTTCTCTAACATTATCTGGAAGCTTAAGTAAAGCTGCTCACCTTTGACTCCACTTGGACACTATAAAGCTATGCTACACCACACAATGACAAGCTGCTGGCATTATTTAGCTATTCATGCTTGATTATACAGAGGCTTCTGCATTACCACAGGGGTTCTTTCATGTTTAGACTTTTGAAAAAGGGCACTCTCTTACAATAGTTTTTCAGGGTAGTTACTAAGGTGTATGTTTATTAACTAGCCTGAAAGCTGCATATTGCCTATACACTGAAGGGTCCATGAAGTATAAAACAGCACAAAACCCTAAAGACAATTAAGCAGCAGATGGTCTTTGAGGTGGTTCAAATGAGAAGAACTCTCAGCTATTCTCCACTTACTATTAGAGACAGGATGTGGGCTTCGGTGGGAGGACCATGCATGAAACAAAGAGAGTAAGTAACAGTAAAGAAGTTCTTGGTGGGTTGGGGGTATTGCTCCAGGAAAGTTTCTGAGTGGGAGAAAGTTGAGCTGTTCCCTAAAGAAATGCTCATTTCGCACCCATTAAAATGTTCCTCAGGTTCTCTGATCTTTAAGTCTACAGAGCTCCTCGAGGGTAGATAGAGCGAGAGAACTTAACAGATAGGGAGCCCCGAGGCAAGGCAGCAACCACAAAACAGTGTAATTAAATTAATCCCATTACACGAGGAAGTGTTTCACTCAGTGGCCGGAAAATCATTATTAATTATTGGAACTGTTAGTATATTGCAGAGATTATCTTTCCATCTTGGATTTTTGCATTTGTGTTGCAAGGGGTCCAGTCTAACCTTTGGAAACCAGTAATGATAAGTAGGGTACAAATATGGACAAATCCAGTAGGGATGAACCTTACAGGCCTTATGGAAGGCTGGAATGTTAACAGGCAAACAAAACCAGTGGAAGTGAAGGACAGTGCATAAACAGCAGAGGTAATTGGGGAATTGGGTTCCCCAGGTGAGGTGGCTATGGCAGGTAAGTGGGGACAAGTGAGGTGAGGACATACAGTGGGTAGGTGGAAGTGATGATATATGGAAAAAACACATGAGAACTCAGAGCTAAACTATGACACCTACCACATTTTATGAAGCACTGGGCACAAGGATTTTTCTTACAGGCTACTTTTGGATTGTGCTCATTGTGTCTCCCTCTGTGACCCTTCAGTTTCAAAATACACACCATATCGCCAAAAGTATTTGCTCGTCTGCATCACATGTATATGAACTTGAGTAACGTCCCATTCTTAATCTAGAGAACGTTTGATATGATGTCGGCCTACCGTTTGCTGCCATAACAGCTTCAACTCTTCTGGAAAGACTTCCCATGAGGTTAAGGAGTGTTTGTGGGAATTTCTGAGCATTCTTCTAGAAGCACATTTGCGAGATCAGACACTGATGTTGGATGAGAAGGCCTGGCTCACAGTGACTGACCCACTGAAGGTTGGTGACCTCTGTTTACTATGTGCCTCAGCATCCGCTTACAGAAAATGTCATGACTGGAAGATACAGATAGATACAGTGTAACTGGTAAAACCTTTACCCAATATGATTTCTTATGAAATTTAGAAAATAAACACTCCAATAACAATAATATGAACAATACAAAACTATTTGTTTTATTCTTACATGATTCATGAGGTGTCTCATTATCTATTTCAGGGCAGAACACTGCAGAAAATGTCTGCCACCTGTCAGACAATGTATTTCTGTCCTTTTTGCTGACTTCCTTGTTTCCTCCTTTGAGCTTCTGTGTTTCCCCACCCTCCTTAGCATAACAGCAGAACTGCTACTTTTATCCTCCTAGAGTCTCAGGAAGCACTCATTTTGTGAGCCAATATTATTATAATCATACTTTATTTGAAACCTAATGTCAAACATGTACCTGTGTATTTCACAAAGTTACATGTGTGATTCGCCTTTGATATGCTGAAGTTGTCATCCAAGTAGAACACACAAGCGCACAGACAGACACACATTTACAAGCACAGATACAACGCACGCACTGACACACGCGTCGTGCCAACCCTACCTACACAACAGCGAATGCTGCTGTGATGAGAGAAAGTGACTGATTACTTTTTTTATTTTTTATCAGAGGAATTTTAGAGCGAAAGAAAGCAGCCGAAGAGAGAGCTGTCATCCTTCCTCTGCTCGTGACGGGATATAAATAGTAAGTAGGTTCTCTTAAAAGTCGAGATGAAAACATTTGCTTTGTTTCCAGTGCATAGCTGTAACACGGCTTTGAAACCTGAAGCAGGGAGAAGATGCTCCTTCATGTCTCCCTCAGTAAACTGGAGAATAAGGAACAACAAGAAGACTCCTCTGAAATGCCTCACCTAATATTTGACAGATAGTCAAGAGATATGTATCCAGGGACCAAAAACAGATTTGCGGAAAAGATGAGCTCATATTGTATTTTATTGTACAATTTTATTAGGTTGCTGTGACTGAGCCACCAGTTCCAAAAGAAAACTACTTCCTTTCTTCTCCTCCTTTTAGAGAGGAAATTTCAGTACGCAATTATAATGTTTTGTGATTTTGAATGTGTGAAACCTTTTTTTGATTAAAAAAAATAAAATGAGGATGATTGGAAGATGCTTTATCTCCAGTTGTATCCTTCATATTGTCAACACTGTCATATTACTATACTGTTAATTGCCCCGGGAGGCAACGTTTGTTAACTGTGATGTTGGACTATATAAATAAAGCATGACTTGACACTTACAGTACTATTCAAACACAGACGGTACTGTGTAAAAACACGGGGATCCCTCCAAAAAGAAACAGCTCGTAGAGGAAATAATGAGGCATTACATTCATGAGATCCACCAGAGTTTTCTTATCATGCTCCCTGTTGTGTAATTGACTAATCAACATCACCCAAAGTATACAGTCTTTGTTCTCTGGTTAATGCATTCTGATGGGTTCAAAGGCATGGAAAACAGAATGAGCAAGTGAAAAACCAAGCATATGTGTGTTTGTGTGCAATAGCATGTGCCGGGAGACCAATTACATTTCCAAGTTGTACTTCAAATGAGGCACATCGAAACACTGCCCTTCCCTGATTTGGCTCTTGTGGAAATGAGAGCAAACCTTGGCGAAATGCATGCGTGTGAGCACATGCGTCGACAAACACGCAAACACGCACACACACACACACACACACACACACACACACACATGCAAACACAAATATGTTTTTGTCTACAGTAACTCATCTGTTCATTCCGGCGGACTCCATGAGTAGTTACATAAGGTCTTTTCCCGGTGATGGCAGCTGCTTTGCTTAGCAGGTGAGGATGTAACAAAAATATTGATTCTGGACAAACAAATAGCCACCGACTCACTGACTGGGCAGAACTTACAAGTAAACAGAATAAAAAATAGCAGTATTGATTCTAACAAACAAATAGCCACAAACTGACTGACATGGGCACAACCTGTGAGTAAACAAAATAGCACAACTCAAATAGGAAACGGAGGAGCGATATCGCAACAGTTTGTCATGTGTCGATTTCGATTTGCTGACTAATCCTCCTCTCATTGGTTTCCATGCTGGAAAGGCTCTAAGTACCCCCACCTCTCTACTGAGGTAATCTCAGTGCAAGTAAGCAGCACGAACATGGAGGGAGCAGGCCCATGCTTCAAGAGTATATAAATGCATAACGCAAAACATGCATGCATTCATTAATCCTTGGTTGTGAGTAATCCCAGCGTGTTTGTGTGCTGGGCTAATCTCTTCCTCTTCTGCTGAGGGACTGAACACTAGGCTCCCACTTGCAGGTAAGCCTCATTCCCATACCTCACCCAGAAGTGCTAATCCCAATTCCAGATACAGAGAATAGAGAAAGGCAGAGGGATTTTGGCCATTTCTGTGTATTTGTGTCAGTTTGCTTGTGTGCCGGGCCAGTAGACACCACATTAAAACCATGATATAACTGCTGTTGACTTATGTCGCTGGCTTCTTTCAGCGGGTCAGGATGTGGGTGTTACAAAAATTCTTGTGTAAACAGAATGCTGCTGGTTGATTTTAAATTAAAATTAAGCTAATCTTGGTGATCACAGGACATTGTGCAGTTTCCTGTTTGTAATTATTAATTTAAAATGCCACAAAAAAACATAAATTCTTGATTGAAAATGAAAATTGTATTTTAGGATTAGATAATGACTTAAGAGCGTGCCACTGTGGTGCAGTGGTTAACACTCCTGTGCCAGCATGGATTTCCCTCTCAGTTCTCCGGCTTCCTCCCAAAGTCTAAAGGCTGATGTGAGCTTAGAGTGCTTAATAAATTTATTAAACCACCTCTCATAAAAACAGTTACATTGTCGTAGATATTTACATTGTTCCACAACTACCTCTAACATTTGTTCTTTGTTCTCTTTTTCCTTTTTTTCCCCTCTTTTATTTCCATCCAGCCATTCGTTAGGCTGTTAGGTTTAAATTGTAGTCCCAAAGTCATGGATGCCGGATGGCTTGTGCTTGTCCCACTGCGAGTGTGCATGTGAGTTATGTGTAGTTTCTGCTCACTCATATGCTTGCATGCAAATTGTATACTTGTTGGTGGCAGTGCTTTATATAACCACATTCGTTAATGCAATATCTTGAAGTTAAGCTGGTCTCCTGGTGTGACATATTTAATGTGTATCACAGTTTATTAATATCACAGTATTTTCGTTTTAACAGTTTTTGGGTTTTTTTACATTTCAGCAAACGCGTGTAAAAAAAAGCACAACAAATCCTTAATAAGTAATAATATTGTTGCAGTGGTAATAGGTACTTTAAGGGGCTGTACTTATATGTATTATATAGCAGGTTATAATATTGCCTTGTGATGAAATTGTCACAATATTTTTTTATGATTATGTGTTTGTGCGTCTGAAAGCATGTGCTTTGTGTGTACTCTCTGTCAAGACTTGTTTGTACATAAATATTTCTTCTAGACCTGACAGGTGGCAAGCAAAAAAAAAAAAGTAGTAAATACACATTAATATACTCATGGGTGTGTACATGTTGTTTTTTGTGTATGCGACTGCAGAGACAAAGTGATTGAGACAGTGGAAGGACACAAGGACAGCTTGTGTGCAGTAATGGATGTTGCATCCAAATGAGGGAGCAAGTTCATATCGTATATTTGTAAGCTGACTAGAATTTACACTTTCTGCATCACGATTTCATGTGTGTGAGAGTGTGTATGACGTGGACAGAGCTGCAGAAAGGGCCTGCTTTTCTTACTCTAGAGGCCTTGAGGCTGTCTGACCTATTTTTGCCTGAGAGTAGCTGGTTCATCACAAGCAGACACCAGCCACCGCACCTGGACTGTGACTGTACATGTGTGTGCATGTGTGCCTGTGGAACGATGCACCATATGTAACTCGAGTATTACTGCACAGCTCTCATTCCCTTCTCCTATCTTCTTTCCCCACCCTTCATCTTTCCATAAAGCAGCCTTTTCCACACACACACACGCACGCACACACACACACACACACACACACATGGGGAGAGATCCTGTTACACTAAATGTGTTCACAGCAGGGTAAACCTGATTCAAACTGCTAGTGAGAAAGTCTAATGATTGATGATAAGACCGGAATATCCGCAGCCACAGCAAAATCACACAAACAGGTTATCTGGGACCTCCAGGCACTAAGCTCCTTTCACATGGCAAAGGAAGTGTGTTTGGGATCATTAGCTCACACATAAGGGGCTGCATCGCTCCCCGAACCCCATCCGCATGTATGTGTCTCACCTGTGCTCATAATATGCCCGTACATGCCATCAGACTCCTTTTTGCATACCAAGTCGCACTCGTGCACTCTGGCGCTGCCTCTTTTCCCTCTCCCTTTCTCTCCGGTACTTTGAGACAAGTTTTTGCTGAACTGCTGAGGAGGCAAACAGGTAAGAAGGCACATCAGCAGTGGGGCAGAGGTGCTGTTAGTCTGATGAGCAGTAAAGCTGTCAACACCAGAATAGCTATGAGGAGCTGCATTTGTTCCTACTGTATGTTTACCAAGCCCGCTTGATGCAATCCTTTAAGGTACACTATCCTTAACATCTTTATGGATTTTGGATGTTAAAGCATGAAATCTCACAAGCATAGAAGGCATGCCATGCATCTCCTCCAGTGTTAGGTCTGTGGCTTCAGCGGTCTAGGACTGTATTTGTGGCATGATGAAGGTGTTGCTCCTGTACCAGAAGTGTGATTGGAGTCTTTCCCACTGACGTAAGCTAGAGAGGAGTATTCTCATAGAGAACAGTGATGTAATGGACTGTGAAGGTACTAGTCAGTCTCCTTTTTGCTTCCTCTCCCTCTCTGTCTCACTGTTTCTCCCTCCCTCCCCTCTCTGTTCCCATCTCTGTTTTTTTTTTTTTCTTTTCCTTTTTTTTTTGGCAGGCTTTTCTTTCTTTTCTTTTGGTATATTTGAATTCAAACCCA
>VOQJ01042518.1:16905-29891 GCA_015052665.1 Apistogramma diplotaenia | reverse complement strand
GGAGCTCCAGTAGCACATGCTAGGCTCTCCAGAGGGGGCTGTGAGGTCTAAAAGCATTGAAGTAGCTAAGCATGCTAGCATGGCAGGTTGGAGGTGTGCACGTCCACAAGTGCACCTTCATTTGAGTCATATTATCTCATCAGAAGCGTTAAGAAAGAATAAATTAGAATGATCGTGTATTTATGGCTGTGTTGTTTTACCTTCATCTGCGCTGTGGCAGCCGGTTTCATCGTGTCTTTAACGGCCCGCAGAAACCTACCAGATCATGCGGCAGACCAAAGCCCACGAGGGCAGCGTGTTCACCCTGTGCACCCTGCAGGGAGGGGGTCTGCTCAGCGGAGGAGGGAAGGACCGTAAGATAATCCGCTGGAGCGCTGACCTGGCACCTGAGAGCGAGTGTGAGGTGAACTACAGCTGAGTGTGTGTGTGTGTGTGTGTGTGTGAGACAGCTGGTGGAGAGCTTGGTGAAGTGCCTTCCAGACAGGATGGAGAGGCTTGTTCATTAATAGCGTCTGTCCAGATTCCAGAGCAGTTCGGGGCGGTCCGCACCATCGCAGACATGGAGGAAGAGGAGCTGCTGGTTGGAACGACTCGGAATGCCATCCTCAGAGGAACCTTCTCAGACGGCTTCGTGGCCATAGTGCAGGTCTGCTCATGACATCAGTGTGTGGAGACGTGCTGAGAGTTATTATTAGTATAAGAGGTCAAACAGCATGAACAGTGATCGGTCACAGTGCAGGTAAAGCACTGATGAGCACAGTGAAAACACTTTATCAGGCTTACATTAATGTAGAGTCTGTAACTCGGGGCCTGTGGATGGTTTTTCCTTCAGTGGGAGGCAGAAAGTCTTCCCTCACTGTGATTCACGTGTGAAAATGCTCCTGTGGGTGCCTGTGATGGAGAGAAAGCATAAGCTTTTCATACAAACCTGTTTCCCTGTCTGGCCCAGGACTGGACCATAATTACATAATTAATTCATTAACCATAAATAACACTGAAAGCTCCCATTTACATTATTGAAGAAAGTTCCCGTATCACACAGTGAGCCCAGAGGGATGTATCACGGTAACCAGCTGTAAGCTGCTGCAGGAGAGGATGCTTGATTAGGAAAATGTTACCATGAGAGTCTGCAGCTCAGGTGGCAGAGCCGCGTCACCTTTAATCTCACCTGGTGCCCTCAGCATCATTCTGAATGTGCAGAGTGACCTTTGACCTAACCTGTGGGCTCAAAGCTGCATCAGAACCTGGCTCACTTTCTAAAACCAGCAGCAGCCTCACAGTGTGAGATAAGAAGATGTGGCTTCACAGCTCCAGTAAAAGCTTCGGGAACATCTCGATCACCTCTTACTGTAACGTTATTCACTGGACGTCAGTCACTCGGGCTGGTTTGCACTGCTGTGATAGGACGGTTAACTGAAAATTACTATAGCTGTGTAATGTCCCACTTCACTATGGCAAATACAGTTTTATGACCCCCCTGAGCTTAAGCAGCTGTTGCCCAGAGCTTTTAGTCCACGTGATGGGAGAAGGGGCGAGACGAGCTCCTGCCTGGCTGACTCGGGGTTATTGAACAGGCTGATTTTGAGGCAGTAAACACAATGGCCTGTGACACCAGCAGCTGGTGCTCTGCTTCTACCTCTCTCAGGCTCCTGGGACGCCTTGGAACATGTGGCTGCCTCTGCAGCTCACCAGCCCGCACCTCTGCCTGCAGCCGGCTGGGTCAAAATGCTGCTAAAGCTAACCTGACATCAGCCCGTCCTGTCCCATTATACTGCTGTACTGATGCTGTGTGTGTGTAATCTGTTCAAACTGTGATATTAGAATCAGCTCCTACCTGCAAAACCAGAGTTTCTCCCGCCTGAGGCCAGACTGAGCTCCAGTCCTGAGTGCAGATAGCACCAGAAAGGTTATCGCTGCTCATCAGATATCAAACCTGGGCTTCGTAGGTGGTCAAAGTGACCCTTAGTACATGTAGCTGACGCAGACTGCAGCCAGCTGGCATCAGAATCTCAGAAATGTCTCAGCTGACCGCTGGCATGTGGCCGTCTGCACAGTGTGTGTGTGGAAAGCAACCTGCACTCTCACACACACCGAACGCTGAAGCCTGAAGCCCCTCTGGCCAATCGCAGAGACACTGATGAAGCTCACAACAAACAGGGAGGTGTTCAGTATCACAGCTTTCTGGAGCAACGTGTGTGTGTGTGTGTGTGTTTGTCAGGGTCATGTTGATGAGATGTGGGGATTGGCCACTCACCCCACTCAGAACATCTTCCTGTCCTGTGGCCATGACCGACAGGTGTGTCTGTGGAACACAGAGACGCACAAGCTGGACTGGTGCATCATGCTGGAGGTAGGACTCCTCTAACCGGCCTTCATTCTTTACGTCGTTGTTCAGTCGAGGTGTTTTCAGCTCTGCGTGTCTCCGCAGGAGTCCGGCCTGTGTGCGGATTTCTGCCCCAACGGGTCCGTGGTTTCAGTCGGCCTCAGCACAGGAAGGTAAAACACTGGAAGCTCAACACGGCCTGAAATTCATCAAACATTTCAGTTTGCCATTAGATACAATGTATGTAGTTTTGTACATCAGCACAGTGCCTTTATTGGTCTAATTCCATAAATACCCCACATGGTGGCGCTCTAATGCCTGTCTTCTCAAAGACCCAAATTATGAGTGGGCATCTTTCATTGGCATTAAAAATATTCCAAACAAGGAGTCCTGCTTTATTGCCCCTCCCCCCCCACCCACTTCCTCCACCCACACCGAGGCCTTCCCGGGCCGGCTGAGAGGTTTAACCTCTCCAGCGTGCCCGAGGTCGGCCTCGGGGCCTCTTCGCCCAGGAAACATCCTGGTCACGTCCCCGAACCACCTCAGCTGGCTCCTTGTGATGTGGAGGAGTGGCGGCTCTCTGGGCCCCTGTCGAGGCACTGCGCTGCTAACAGGGCGAGGCCGGCCTCCTTTCAGGAAAAGCTCTTTTCAGCTGCTTGTATCAGTGATGTCGTGACCACACACTCGCCTCCAGAAGTGCTGGAACAGTGAGGCCAAAGCCTTTGTTTCTGCTGTAGACTGAAACATTATGAAATCATAGATCCACATTATCTCGCTGATGAAGGCTCTCACCGTCAGCTTGGTTACGTCCTTCTTTGACTCTGAGTTCATTATGTTGCTGCAGTCATGCGTGACATCATCAAATAGGGATCAAAGAGCCTTTCTTTCTCCAAACTTTAGCCTCTCCGTCACCATGGTAACAGTTAATCTTTGTCTCATCAGTCCATAAAACTTTGCCCCAGAATTCCCGAGGCTCGTACTTCCTGGAGAGAAGAGAAAGGTGCTCGTTCTCTCCTCCCCTCTGACCTGCAGCAGCGCAGCAGAATAAGCTCATCAGAGGTCACCGGTGTATTACAGTAACTCAGGAAATAAGCTGAAGTGCAGATATTTTTATGATTACAGGAAATCACAAAGCTACAACAGACTCTGTGAGGTTCAGGCGGATCTGTCAGCTGCTTAAAGTCACTTCTGCTGAAAAAGCCTAGAATCCAGCACCACCCCGACCCCCCGACCCCCCGACCCCAGACTCCGTGCACTATTGAAGCATTAATATTTCCACCTCACTGCTGGATGAAGTCCTGGTTCACCCACCTGTTTCATCCTGGAAAAACAGAACATTATTTTGACCCCTGGGGGAAAAAACAAAGTTTCACCTCTACTTGGATGGATGACTAAAAGCCCCTCCCCCCCCCCCCCCCCCGTGCCCCCACTGAATAGACATTGAACAGCTACAGTGTTAAAGAGCTCATTAGCACCTCCAGAGACCTGTCTGCAGCGTTCACCAGCAGCTGCTTCACTGGTTCTTGGATCAAAATGTGCTAAAAGCAGCTTCCAGCTGATCAGTCAGAACAGTCGAAAGGCCTCAGAGGGATCTTTATCACTCAGCCCCTCACGCTGCCACCCGTACGACAGGTACGGTGGAGCCATTACAGAAATATTGGAATTCCACAGTAACCCCGTCTCTGCCACTGTGGGGTTCCCCAACACACCGCTGGACTTGTTGCCCAGTCGGCCCTCCAGCGGTGCAAGGCCACTCCACACACCCACCGACGTTACTGCATGAATGTCAGAGATGTAATGAGATGATGATTGACAGCTGCAGCCTCTCCTGTAACTGCCCCTCCCCTCTGCTCCACCCCTCCCTGCAGCCTAAACCACGTCCAGCTTTCGCTCTATCACGAGTTCTCCCCCAACCATGTTAGTGTGGCTCCACTTCTTTCACACGACTAAATCTGACACCATCCATCAGTCAAATCATACCTCAGTTCCTCAGTTCACTACCTGAAGAATGACACACACAACAAACTACATGTGCTTCTGCTCACCTGCTTGGTAAGAGGTTACACTGATCAGTGCCTGTACCCTGCTGACCCCCCCTTTAACGCTCACAGGTGGATGGTCCTTGACCTGCTGACCAGGGAGGTGGTGTCTGAGTCCACTGATGGGAATGAGCAGCTGTCTGTCATGAGATATTCTCCAGGTCAGTTTGTTACATCACTGTGACACCAGGCAGGAAAGGCCGTGTTCACGTGGAAGCATCGAAGGCTTAATGAGCTGCTTTATTGTTTTTGTTTTTGCTCAAATCAAACTTGAGGAAGCCAGAGGAACTGTGGTGTCAGTGGTCGTAAACAAAGCTGCTGCAGTGATTGTGTTTCTCTGTCAGAGTAGACACCAGAGAGATGACAGGAAAAGAATGAAGTGGGGGGGCTGGCATGCACCAAAGGAAAACCCCTCTCAGTCTGAATGTTTCCTCAGATGGCAGCTTCCTGGCCGTTGGATCTCACGACAACTTCATCTACATCTACAACGTGACGGAGAGCGGCCGGCGCTACACCCGCGGAGGAAAGTGCAACGTGAGTTAAACTAGGATTTTCCCTCCATCCGAGTCTGTCAGTTAACAGATGAAAGCACATCGCCTTCAAATCCCAGTCCGGGCACGTGCAGATGTGTGCAGATGTGTGCAGATGTGCCTCGAGCCTAATAAACCTGATGGAGCTTGTTGCTTTGTGCTGTTTTACTGCTGTCTGCATATCATTACAAATCACAGCAGTCAGTGCACTGATGTTCCCCTTCATTAACACACACACACACTGCAGCCTGTTATAAATGGCCTGCTCCCACACATACACACTAGAACAGCGAGCGTGGATCAGTCTGCTGTGAAGACGCTCCTCCTGATGGGTGACGTGTGTGTCATGGATGATGCACCTCTGTGATTGAGCTCCACCTGTGCTGGCCATTATGCAGGTTAAAGCACTTAAGCACCGACTTCACTTCTAACGCCATGGAAACTGCATCCACTGCGTGGACCAGTAAACTTGGAGGTTAACGTCAAAGGCAGGATGGGGGACTGTAGAAGTAGTGCATGGAATCTGCTGACAGTGAGAATCAAACCTTCACCATCTTTTAAAAGCTGTAACAAATGTGCCGCTTTGCTTATCCGTCCAATCAGGGCCACTCCAGCTTCATCACCCACCTGGACTGGTCCAAAGACGGGAAGTACATCATGTCGAATTCAGGCGACTATGAGATCCTTTACTGTAAGTCAGCATCCAGCACTGTGGTGAAGGCCCTCACTTTAAAGCAGTGCTTCTGTTATTTCCTGTTACAGTTTGTCTATAACATTTTGACTTATAACTTATACTCATATGCATAACACTGTATCCTTATTAACATTAAAGAAAACAAAAAGAAACATAGATCAGCTTACGACAAAGAATAGCTTTAGCATAGTTTTTTAGTGTGTAACGAAAAGATTAAAGTGCATCAGCGTGCTCGCAGTTTGAGCGTCACACGCTTCCTCGTCAGCTGTCAGTCGTTTCTCTCATCATCTCCGTCTCAATCCGCCTTTTTTCATCCCTGTTAAATATTTTTCCCTGGAGTCTCTTAGGGGTTTGTTCACTGCGCCTCACGTCTCCGCTCTACACGTGAGTAGGCTAAAAAACTTACATGATAGACTATGAGAGCCACTGCCACCTACTGAAGTGGATGTGCAATTACATGCTGTTCTAGTAAGGCAAAAACCAGCATGTTCCCCAGGGTCAGGTGCCCCCCACTGTTTGAGAAGGACTGCTTTAAAGGAACGCCATTCATGACTGGAGGGGAACAAGCAGCACCTCTGCTCATGTGACTGACTGTTTCAACAGGGGACATAGCATCAGGCTGCAAGCTGCTGAGGAACCGCTATGAGAGCAAAGACAGAGAGTGGGCCTCTTACACCTGCGTGCTGGGCTTCCACGTGATGGGTGAGAAACGCCAAGGCAAATGTTCAGTATCAACATGGTGCGGTTCTTTAATGAAGCCGGACTGAGCGGTGCTGTGGTGTTCAGGTGTGTGGTTGGAGGGCTCTGACGGCACGGACATCAACGCGCTGTGCCGCTCCCACAACGAGAGGATGGTGGCTGTGGCTGACGACTTCTGCAAGGTTCACCTGTTCCAGTACCCCTGCCCCAAACTCAAGGTAACACTCACGGGGGCTTTATGTCTGCTTCTCCTTTAAATACAAATGAAATCATTACAGTAAGCCAGTTTTAGGGTTTGGAAACGTTTCCAGCTTCGTCAGAGTCACGGCACGGACTTCCTTTTCTGGTCACCTGACCTGATGTTCCTGACATGCCAATGAGCTCTTTGGAGCAGTGTCACATGGTTCTGGGAGAACAAACTAAAGCAAAAGCTGTCTGGCTACAACGTTTCATGGGTTTTTGACACATTCACTCAAGTTATTCAGCTAAGTGATGCAAAATAAAAATACCTTCACTCTGAATACGTGAAATAAAGGATGAAATTCATGTATTGAGTAAGTTGGCCTAGTGTGATATTCATCATGTTATTAGAGAGTCCGTGAAACGGTTCCACTGTGTTTCCAGGAGCAGGTCTGAGCCCCTCCCTGAGCCCCCTCTGCTCGTAGGTCCATCACTAGTCGTAGGACATTTGAATCAGATCCAGAATCAGCATTAGGAAGCGTGTAGAAATGTAACAGATTCTTCCCAATGCTTTTATCCTCCTGTGGAAACACAGGGAGGTGGAGGAGGGAGTGACGGGCTTTTCCTCTGACCCAGACTCGTTCTTTCCTCTTCAGGCACCGAGCCACAAGTACGAGGGCCACGGCAGCCACGTCACCAACGTCCGCTTCACGCACAGCGACTCTCACCTGCTCTCCATCGGCGGGAAAGACACCTGCATCCTTCAGTGGAAGGTGATCGGAGGCGTGGTGGGGAGCAGCCGGGAAAGACTGGCCTCGGCCTCGTCGACCTCCACCAGCTCTCCAGAACCTGCAGCCAGCTAAGGCGGGCGGGTGCTTTGAAGAGTGAAGGAAGGCGGGCTGGTTCTGTCAGCCACAGAGGCGGAGGAGTGAGCGATGGGCTCCTTTTAGCCTCTGCACCGCCGCTGCCATCAGGTTCATGCAGAACATGTAGAGGAACGCTCTCCCGGAGGAACATCCATGCTAATGTTGTGCTTTAATCCCAGGAACCCTTGTGAAACTGGACAGTGTGTGTGATATTTCCCATAACACAGATGCCTTGTCCTTCTGTCGTGTGTGTGTGTGTGTGTGTGGCGAGGACCATTCCTGTGGGTTTGGTGTGCAGCACATTCCCGTCTTCCTTACTAAAGTGCTGCACAGTGGCGTTGGCCACCGTGCTTTTGCAGATGTTTAACTTGGAACGTTTGGATGATATCTCAGCTTCTTATGCTTACAGTAGACTGTGACAGACCTGTCTCATCAGCATCTCCTGCTAACTAATCTCTCTAATAGCATATCAGTACACTTGAAGTTGATTACTTTTATTGCAGTTGTGTATGTATTTAAAAAAACATCAGTCCATACTGTGATGTCTTACAGCCGAGCTCCCAATAAATGAGTGAAGACTGCAGGGTGTGTTGTGTGTGAAGTGTCACTAGTGGGCAGTGCCACTCCAGAACCTGCGAGTGTGCTACTGAACATCAGGTCCCAAATGAGAACCTTCGTTCCCCCACGCCGAGGTCCTGACAAGCGTGTTTTCGTGGAAAACGGCGGTGAGTGTGGTGTCCGGAGCTTCCGGGTGTGTTTGGGCTGATTGAACTCCAAATGCCTTCAAGTATAAAGGCAGAGAAAGTGAAATAGTTCAAGTCATTTCTGAGGTAGGAGTGGTACTTTAGTGAATAGATTTGCGTCCACGGCACTGCCAACATTCCCGTTATTCCCTCTGAGATATTCCCTTTCTGCTGGAGCTAAAAAATACACATCTTTTCTTGTATTGATCAAATGTTAGCGGCTTTGCAAATTAGCATTATGAGATATCAAATCTTAACTTCAATAAAGTAAGCAGGTCGTCTAAGCAGCGCTGTGATCACGATTTAAGAACATTCCCGATTTGCTTTCTTGGAATACTGAGGGAGCAAGTCCAAAGTCCGGTGATGAAGCTCTGCATCTCCTCATCCTCTTACATAATTCTCGCTGTACAGACTTCGGCAGGATGTCTTAGGTCTCCGGAAGTCTTCCTGTTGATGCGGCGCGTTTGCTGCCATTATTACAGTATCGCCCACAGCGAAGGCCGCTCACGAAGTCCTCTGACCCGCTCCGAATGAGCGGCAGCTCCCCGGTAAGCGCCCCGAGGCTCCACAAACGGTTTGACAGCTGATGCGGTTCGTGACGGCGACGCGTCGGTGATTGCCGACAATCTCCGAAGATGACGATTTGCGCACGAGCGTAGGGGGGGCAGTGAGCGTGCGCGCGTGTGTGTGCGCGCTGAACTGAGCGGAGGTGAAGAAGAGGAGGATGAAGCTGGGAGCGGAGGATGGGAGGAAGAGTGGAGTAAGAGACAGGCTAGCTGAGTGTGAATGAGTGAGTGAGTGAGGAAGAGGAGAGGAAGGCCGTCCGAGGGAGCAACAATAAAGACCCGTGTTTTTGGAGACCACCTCCGGAGCATCGCCAGCGGAAACTTTGAACTTTTTACCCGCCACAGCCTCGCTTGTTGTGCCCGGAGCCGGCTTTGTTTCGTGGCGGGGGTGTTTACGATAAATGAAGGAATAAAACAGACCCCCATCGACCTGTTTCTACCCAAGCGGGGAATACCCTGGGACTGCTTTTGATAAAGGTTACGAGAGAATGGCGGCCAACATGTACCGAGTGGGAGGTAAGGACGGTGCCCGTTTTTGAGGCAGCTCTCAGCGCGATTGTTCGCCTCTACAGCGCGCTGCTAGCTAGCCGCTAGCTGTCTGAGCCGTTAGCACGTAGCCTCGGTTAGCCACTGTGCGCGGGTCCCGTCGGCTCTGCGGAAACAATGTGCGGCGGAGTTTGCAGGCTGGCGGCGGTACAGTCACGGTCGGCTCGGTTTTCACACGGCTGTAAAACGGCGGAGCCGCTTCTATGTTCAGATCTAATATAGTATACTGAACAGTGTGTATTCGTTCCTTTAAATTGAACTTTTTAGGACAGATCTACCCAATATCCCAGCCAGCTAGTTTACCCCCCCCCCTTTCAATGCCCTACCGGAGGGCGGCTGTCGCGCGGCGTGAGCCGGTTCTGAAAGTTTGCATCTACGGGAGTCCCTGCAGCCGACCGGATCCAGCACAGCCAAACATCTTCCGTAGTGATAAGGGAGCGAAATAGCAGCCATCTGCCCCGCTTTCTGACGTGGGCTTCTCTGCACGTTTGGAAACGTCCTCAAAATCATCTCAATGCTAGCTCGCGTTAGCAGCTAGCTGCTGAAGCGAGCACCCAGCTGCATTTGGTGACGCCGCTCCGCGGGCTGTGGTAGCGGGGCCGGCTCACTCCGTCACCGCCTCCGCCATAGCACTTACCTCCGACCGGCTAATCCTGTTAGCTTAGTGCCGGGGCGTCATTACCCGAGCGTAGCTAACACTGGGGCAGCTAAGAGTTTCAAACTAAAATCTTAACTGTGAGTTTAGTCTGAAACTCGCCGCTGAGACTTTCAAACCAAACTCTCAGCTGCCTCCAGACTGTTTATAACACCGGCAAGTGAACGGCTGGATTATTCCGAGTTAACTCGTGTTTCACTGCCTGGAAGCGGGCATGTCGGCGATAGTAACTATGGAACTGGTCATTTTAGCTCCCTGTGTCTCGCCTGGCGTTTGTAAGACAGTAAAGGCCAAACGCCGGAACATGCTCCTGCTTACTGCCGCCCGTCTCCCGGTGGTGTCGGGGGGATCACGGGGACAGGTGATGGTGTGCTTCG
The DNA here is from genome assembly GCA_015052665.1 of Apistogramma diplotaenia. NCBI lineage: Eukaryota > Metazoa > Chordata > Actinopteri > Cichliformes > Cichlidae > Apistogramma > Apistogramma diplotaenia. The sequence continues at coordinate 19,673 of VOQJ01042518.1, read as the reverse complement.
CTGTGGACTGTCGGATTCTCTCCCCAGTGCTTGTGGCCATCGTCTTTAGCCTGTGAGCATCCGATGCTAGCCCCGGTTGTCTGCTTTAGTGGGGACAGTCGAGTCATGAGTGTGGGGTATTTGGGTCATAACGATTAAACTCAACGTGATGCATAATGTCCGAATAGCCAACATTTTTAAGACCACACTACAGGGTCAAGTTTCTTTGTTTTCGGGGTGTTTTTTGCGTTGTGCAGCACTTTTCAGTGCACCGTTAGTTTAATGGTGTGTGTGATCGTGGCTCCCTCAGCAGACAACCTCGTTATTTGAGGCTTCTGTGAAACGGGGATCTTATTGATTATTAACGCAGCTGTATTTTTTTCAGATTTCATTATGTAATGTATGTGTCATATGTCTCTGGACAAACTGAAAAAATGGTTCAATAAGCACTCAATGTAGCATGCAGTTGGGTTCAGAGAGGCTACCAGCTGATCCTCCACTTACTCTTCTTGAGTGCTGCTCATTTTTGTGAGTTGTGTATTTTTAAAGACAGAATGAGTTTTTGCCACCACGTCACCTGATCTCCAAGGTGCGTGGATCAGAGGGGTTTCAGCCCGTGGCCTCCATCAGGGTCATGATCGAGTACTGAAGCTGTTCTCCATGAGAGTGCTGCAGGAGCTTCGGTTTCTCCCCTCTGAGTTCTGTAGTGTGGCTTCATGAAGGTGTGTGTGCGTGGTGCTGCTTTAGGACCCTTCCCACTGCAGCCATTATTTGTGTACAGATGTGCAAGGTTTTGTTTGCTTGGAGACCAGCAGAGCGGTCTCTGCAAAGAGAGCCAACTTAGAAATGTCAAAACTGTGGTAATTATTGTGTTAGGGGGTCTGTGGGGGCCGTGTCCTGGAGATAAACGGTTTTGCCTGGAACTAATTGTTAGAGCTATTAGACGAATTAAAGCATCAGGAAGTTTGCTAAAGAAGATTCCTGAAGGAAGTTTCTGTATGGAAAATTGTGTGAAAAGTGGTTTATTGTGATGGTCGAGTATTGATTTTGATTATGTTTAAGCAAAGATAGAAGTTTCCTTTCAGACTGCATCTCGAAGGTTTGGACTGTTGTGCGGACAAAGATAATGTGATTATTAACAGCTTTGAAACACGAATCAGGAGATCAGTCGCTGGTATTCACACCCAGCAGTCTTCTGTTGGAGGTTGTTGAACATGAACGGGTGCTGCATCGTCCGCCCCTGCAGGGTCAGGTGGCTGAGACCTGTTGAGCTGGACAGATGTAGAGGCTCTTGTTTCTCTCACTGTGAGCAACCTGAAATATGTCCACGTACACTCGGGAATTGTGGGGAAACAGTGAGTTTGTGGCTGGACTGTGGAGTGGCTCAAAGCTGCATCACAGCCACCTCGCTGGATCAGGCGTGTGCAGGGTGATCAGGTAAATACAAGGCTTTAGTGTGACGCCACCGTTTGGGTGCTGGCTTCCTCCCACAGTCCAAAGGCACAAGTTAATTAAAGCACAAATTGGTGCTTGTGAATTGGCTGTAGGTGTGGATTGTGTCTCTGTGATGGCCTGCTGACCTGTCCAGGGTGCAGCTCAGCTCTTGCCCAGTAAAGATTCATTGGTGAACTGAACAAGCGCTTAAAAAGATGGGTGGATGTGATTTTTGAGCTCGGGCCCTTCCCCTTCCACAGCGTCGACAGTTTGAGACTCAAGCAGACTAAAGGCCTGTGAAGAATATCTAAGCTCGAGTCTCCGTGTGCCTTTAAGCTTTCTAACGGAGCCATTCGGAGTCATTTAACATGGGAATGTAGCCTAAATCACAGGATAATGAGACAACGGTTTGAAAGTGGGTGTGAATCACAGTGGGCTGTGTGTGTGACTTGCACATGTCCACCCTGGGTGCCACCACAGTTTTCCACGCATGTGCCAATAGATGAACGATACCCACTCGATTTCTAACCGTGTGCTGTGCAGAACCTCGTCTTCAGTCACACAAAGCTTCTCACGTTGGCCATTTTGTAAATAATGAGCCATTTTTTGCCGCGCGTCCTGCTGAGTCCCTCCACGCATGTGTATGATGATTAAACAAGCTTTGCAAAATAAAAACAGCGCCCACTTGTGGCCTGGCAGTGGGAACTACATTGTTTCCCCCTTTCAAGCGTCTCCGTGTAAACGGACGGCTCAGACGCACCAGAACGAGACCGTGTGGAAACGAGGTCGTGGAAACGTGGCCTCAGCGCAGCGTCCTAGAAGACTTGCCCTGGAGGCACCCGGACCACCTCCTCATGTGGGGGAGTAGCAGCTCTGCCCCTCCCCCCCCCCGAATGGCTGCACTCCTCAGCTCTCTCCAGGCGAGAGGCCAGCCACCCTTCAGAGAAGGCTCATTTCTGACCCAAAGGTCGTGACCGCAGGTGAGGGTAAGTCCCTTTCAGCATGAGCCCGTTGGTCTGTCAGTCTCCCGTTCTCCTCCACTGAGCCGGAGTGGGCATCGTAATGCTGACCAGTCAGAAGAGAGTTTGGAACAAAGGCACAAGTATTACAGTCCGGCCTGAGTGAAGTGGGAGTGAGGCTCATACATGTGCGCCTCGACCACAGCAGGGTGTCACACAGCTGCTCTGTGCACCGTGGAGCTGTTCAGAGAAACAGGTCAGCTACTGAAATCTGCCTTCTGCCATCAAACCTTTGGCAGGAAAGTCGACTGTTGCGTTTGCATCACTGTGTCTGTTTTCTGTTTGGCGTGGGAGCAACTGTCTGGGAGTGTGAGCGTGTGGGAGTGCGCACTCAGA
>VOQJ01042517.1:0-12252 GCA_015052665.1 Apistogramma diplotaenia | reverse complement strand
GGTCTGGGAGGAGATCCCTCAGGAGACCATCCTCCACCTCATCAGGAGCATGTTGTAGGGAGGTCATACAGGTAGGTGGAGGCCACACAATACTGAGCCTCATTTTGACTTGTTTTATGGGGTCGTTACATCACAGCTGGATCAGCCTGTAGTTTTTACACTTTAGCTTTGTGTGTGACTCCAAATCCAGGCCTCCATTGCATTTGATTTCCACTGATGATTTTTATGATTTTGTTGTCAGCACATTCAGCTTTGTACAGAACAAAGTATTCAATGTGAATATTTCATTCATTCAGATCTAGGATGTGTAATCTGACTGTTTCCTTTATTTTTTGAGCAGTGTAGTTACATTCTTAAGCAAATGAATGAACTGAAAATGTCTTTTTGTTTGTTGTGTGGATTAAACAATATAGCACACATCGTCATATGACCTCTGCACGACCTTTCCACAGAATCACCACAGACTACAATCTACAGGTCAGTAAGCAGCACAAGTTACCACAATACAGCGACTGTAATAAATGCCAAACTGACACTTTGTTATTTACACCTGTTGAACAACTTGTGAACCAAACATAAGCAGCCAATGATGTGCTGGCAGCTCAGTGCATTAGATATACAGAGATAGATGGATGACGCACGTCAGTTCAAACTGACCAACAGAATGGGGAAGTATGGTTGGCAGTGCGCCTGGAGAGGACAGGGTGAGGCAGTGGGTTCAGGCCTGAGCTGGCCACCAGTCACTGATTCTGTCTCCCTTTATATGCGCAGCAGCACCAGGATGGAGGAGCAGGAGGAGGAGACTGAAGCTGGAGGCAGAGAGGTAGCTGCTGGGGACTGAAGCTGGCTGGACAGTTATGCTTCAGACAATCTGCACAGAAGTGCTGTAAAATAAACTAAAAAGCACTGCATAAACATTGTGGTGGTCTGGTCTATGTGCTGGGGGCTTTGTAGTGGCAGTCTTGCTGCAGGAAGACAGAAACTGCTGGGATTTTCCCACACAGCCACCTCTGTGGTTTACAGAGAGTGGCCTGAAAAGAGGAAGCAGCCATGAGCCACAGTTCTCTGGGCAAACCTGCCTTGTTGATGGGAAGGCGACAGTAACTCAAACAGCTTGTTACCACAGAGGTGTGCAGACGAGCCTCTGTGAACGCACCGAGGACCATCCTGTCAGCTGAGAAAAGATGAGTCACATGATAATCTGAACATGATAATCTGTACTCAGATTACATCCACAGACACAGGCTCAGCCCATTACACACCTTTGGGATTAAGGCTGAACTGGATATGAAACGTGTGTGTTCAATGAGGAAGCTCTGTAATCACTCATCTTCACATGCTATCAAACTCAAAGCTGTTATCATCCAATCATCTTTCTGCCAGCATTATTCCAGCCAATCAGCCTCCGCTCTGCATACTTAAATCTCCCCTCACTCCCTCCTATTCCGTGAGCTTTGCAGCCAATTTCTCTACAGTGACTTTAATAAGAAATGAAATGCCTCCTCGATGGGCTCTGGCAGAGCTCGGCCAACATCATCCACTGACTTTCAAAGATACAGGTAACAAAAATATGAGCAGGTTTAGAATATTTCACAATTATAAACACAGAAACAAGGTTGCTGTTTATTTCACTAAAATTAAACGTGTCGCTTTTCTCAGTCACATAACCCCAACTCACAACTGACCCCAGCATGCGAGCTCACACAGGCTTACATGCTGCTGTAAGCCTGTGTGGGAGTGGACCTCTGTGGTGGAGACAGATGTGCTCACAAAGAGATTCCTGAAGCTTCTGTGGGGCTTCCATTATAATGTCACGCTGGCTGTTATTTGTTGTGATGTCACAGTGCTGTTCACTCGTCCCTCGAGAGAGAAGCTCTCTGCTGATTAGGTGAACAGCTTGTTTCCCAACAGGCCACGTGGCTGAATGACCTCTGGGGTGAACACAGAGCCATGTAATCTGCTTGATGGGGCAAGGTTGTAACACTGTGTGTGTGTGTGTGTGTGTGTGTGTATTGTCTCCCTGATTGCAGCCTGTAATTTGTAAGCGAAGCTGAAAAATCTGTTGATAACCAAAGACAGCGGTGTGCTGTCATTGTCTCCATGGCCTCACTGCTGCTCCGCTGTCTGCAGAGCTGATCTCAGGCTCATGAAGCAGTGCGAAACAGAATCAAATATATTATATTGTGAAAACCTGTAGTGTGGTGAAGAGTCACTACTCAGGGGCAATTGAGCCTTTTATATGGTTCAACTGCCTGTTAAATGTCGACCACATCTGCTGGTGTGGGATTTTAACCACATCAACCTGACAGAGATCCTACCACCAACAAAGGTGCTGAAAAGCTCCAGACCATCACTGTGTCCAGTGAAGCTGCCTCTGTGCTGCAGGATTCTTCCAGCGAGCCGACTGGCAGGTTTTCAGGGGGGCTGCTGTCTTTGGTTATATATGCAAGTTTGTTGGGGGAGTTACCACCACCAGGACTGTGATGTGCTACCTGAACCAAAAACCCCAGCTGGATGCAGAGGTTCCTGAAAGAAGGGGGCCCTGCCTTCAGGTTTGGTCACATACAGACAGAAGGGAGCTGACTGCTGCCTTTAAAAGGGCTTCTCTTCTCGTACCAGAATCTATGGAGCATGTGCAAGGACATTAAATGCATCACACCACCATCAGACTCACCCCAACACCTGGAGAAGAGCCCCCCTGCAGAGGTGAGGAGGATCCTACACAGGAGTAATCCTGCCTAAAGACTGCCAACATCATCCCGGCCCCCAAGAGCGCCACAGTGCCAGGCCTGAAGGACTGTTAGCCAGCTCTGATAGTCACGAACTGCTTTGAGAGACTGGTTATGACCCACATCAAGGAAACCATCTATGTCACAGTGGACGTGTGCAAATATCCATAGCAGATGCATCAGTCCACAGAGGATGCATCTCCTCTGAAGGTCTCACTGCCCTCACCCACCTGGAGTGTGAGGACTCACATCAGCCTTCAACACCATCACTGAGCTTCTCCTTCTGTAAATGTGATGCGACTGACTGTAAAGATCATTGAATCCTTGAGAAGTATTCCATGGCCACAGGTGTATAAAACCAAGTACCTGGACATGCAGACTGCTTCTACAAACACTTGTGAACGAATGGGTCGCTCTCAGTGAAGTCCTGCATGGTACTGTGATACTTGTGCAACAAATTCAGTCGTGCAGTTTGTGAAGCATGCTGCTCCAAGTACTGTTCTCCTGGCAAGCGCCAAACCTGACACGACTGCGCCCCAGTGCCCAGAGCAGGTCCATAAAGACATGGATGAGTGAGTTTGGTGCAGAAGAACCTGACTGGTTCTGACCTCAACCTGATACCACTCCTTTGGGATCAATTGTCATTATTGCAGGGTCTTTACCTTACAATATAAAGCACCTTGAGGCAGGTGTTTGCTGTGATCTGGTGCGTTATATAAATAAAATGAAGCGTTCTCACCCAACATCAGTCTGACCTCACAAATAAACGACATAAACGAACTCCTAAACCTTGTGGAAGCTCATGTTCACGTGCATGTGAAAGCAGACCACCAAATACTTTTGGCAACATAGTGTCGTTTGGTTTAATATAATAATCTGTGACACTCAGATGAACATTTCAGGGTGCACATCATCTTCCAGGCTCAGTTATAGTAATTGCCTGTGGAGAAATTGAAGCACACATGATGGTGGACCATCTGCAAGCATGTGTTGGGGTACATGAGAGCGTGAAGCTGTCACTGCTATTTAAGGTTGGCCAGGCATGAAAGTGTCTCCTTCAGCTTCTCTCTCCTCCATTTACACAATCATCAGGCTGAGCAGTGCACCTGTGTGCCCAGACCACAGCACCGTGGCTGAGGACAGCACCGTGGCTGAGGACAGCACCGTGGCTGAGGACAGCACCGTGGCTGAACAGCACCGTGGCTGAGGACAGCACCGTGGCTGAGGACAGCACTGTGGCTGAGGACAGCACCGTGGCTGAGGACAGCACTGTGGCTGAGGACAGCACCGTGGCTGAGACAGCACCGTGGCTGAGGACAGCACTGTGGCTGAACAGCACCGTGGCTGAGGACAGCACCGTGGCTGAGGACAGCACCGTGGCTGAGGACAGCACCGTGGCTGAACAGCACTGTGGCTGAGGACAGCACCGTGGCTGAGGACAGCACCGTGGCTGAACAGCACCGTGGCTGAGGACAGCACTGTGGCTGAGGACAGCACCGTGGCTGAGGACAGCACCGTGGCTGAACAGCACTGTGGCTGAGGACAGCACCGTGGCTGAGGACAGCACCGTGGCTGAACAGCACCGTGGCTGAGGACAGCACCGTGGCTGAGGACAGCACCGTGGCTGAACAGCACCGTGGCTGAGGACAGCACCGTGGCTGAGGACAGCACTGTGCTCTGCACCAGTCTGCACCTCCAGTGCTCACACTGCAGCTACAGCAGCTTCTGTCTCCACATGAAAGAAACCACAGTTGGAAGCAATAAATTCTGTCATCATGTCTGAGAATTTGCTCAAACGCAGAAATGAAGTTACTTGTTTAATTACAAAAATGTTCCCATGCGAGTGATGAATGATTTGCATTATTGATAACTTTCCTAAATTTCTATTTTAAGCTATTTTTGCACAGCAGCTGTGCTATGAGAAAGTATTTCCTGATTTCTCAGTTAACAGTGTTAATAACTGTCAAAGATAATGTGAGTAAATACAAAATGCAGTTTGTAAATGATTTCATTTATTAAGGGAAAAGAGCTGACTGTGAAAAACCCTGAGCAGCAAGAACTCCAATCAACTGCTTATGAGAACTGGAATTTCTCATCGTTGCAGAGTTGTTTAAATTCAGCCACAAGCAGCCAGTTTAAGGTCATGATTTAAATCCAGACTTTGTCAAGCCTCAACTCTTTTTGAGCCATTCTGAGGTGGACTTGCTGGTGTGTTTAGGATCATTGTGCTGCTGCACAATCCAAGCGAGCTTGTCCTCAGTCCGAGGACTCCTCAGTCTGAGTGACGACGGTGTTGTTCTGCCTGTCAGTCTCATGCTCCTCAGCTGGTGTCTGTCTCTCTGTCTGATGAAGTTGGGATGACCACATGTTTTCTATCCCTTCTGCCTGAAGGTTACAGGACACCATAAAAGTGCTCCAGTGGGTGGTGGGAACAAAGGCTAGGCACTACGGGTCAGCCTATGTAGGTCTTCACAGTCCACAGCAAAACTAATAAAGCTAAATGTCATGGTCATGTGACCTGGGTGTTCTGACCCACACTTTGAGCAGTGTTTTCAAACAGCGCTCTCCCATCCCTCATACTTGCCTAAATATTTACTTGAATTATAATTTCAAAGAATAAATGGTGTCATGTCTATCTTAATAATTTATCCTTTTAGACGTTGGAGAAATTTCAGGCCTGTGAGAACTGATACGAGACATAACGCAGCAGTGAGAGTGACACTGATGCCAGAGTGTTTAACAGGTGGAGGCCCTGCAGGGCTCTCAGTGACCTCACAGTGTAATCCACTGCTTTACTGAAAAAACCTCCATGTGGGGGAAAGTAGCCTATTATTGTAATATACATAATCCCCTCATATCTGCTTCCTTTTATAGTTTTCACCTCAATCTACAGTAACCACCGAGTCACTTGAAAGCACTAAAAGGTTCCACATATTACTGTGAGCTTATGCAGTCATTATTTTATAACATTCTTTTATATGTTTATAATCGCCTGCTTACACTGCATCAGAGAGCCAGAAGCTCAGCGTAGTACAAAGGGAGACAGAAGCTCTCTGATCAAATGTCAACCAATGACTTGATTCAGTTCAGTCACATTTAAGTTCACATAATGATGTGAGGGCAGAAGAAGCCCAGCAGCTCCCTCTGAGCAGCTCTTTCTGAGGAGTTTCTGATCACACAGACGTTCCCTGAATCTCATCCGTCCTGTTCCTTCACTCAGCAGTGGATCATGAGAAAGAGCTAATGTGGGAGCTCCGCTGGCAGCCGTACATGTGCAAACCACAGCATGATGCTTTCACTGTCAGCTGGAACAAAGATCAGACGCTGGTATCACTAACCTCCTCTTTTTTCATTTCCATCCTTCCCTCTTGAACAGTCGCCCGTTTAGGCTCCTGTCATCATCATCATCATCATCATCAGTGTGTGTGTGTGTGTGTGTGTGTGAATAATCAGGTGAACCTTGTGCTCCAGAAGCAGCCCTGCAGTTGGCACACCTGTGACTAATGAACCTGTTGGTTCACTGTGATGACGACCTGCTGTTTGCTGCCTGCTCTCTGATCTTCTGCTTGAGAAGAATCAATTGTTCATCTTTACTGCGACCTGAACTTCGTGTCTCCATCGCGCCGGCCGGGTTCCCTGTGCAGAGACTTAATCACCGGCTTCAGCTGCCACACTTCTGCTCTCTGTAAAGAACAAATATTAACCTCTGTATAAGTCTGCGTTTGGCTCCATCGGCACCCTTCACCTTGGCAGCCTAATAATGACAGACAGCTCCACCCTCACCTGTCAAGTCTCAGTCAGCACGAGCAACTTTCCAGGATTCCTTAAATAGAGCCACAGAAGCTCCCACCAGTGTTAACATGAACTCAGCTTCCATCGGCTAAAACTGATCACAGATCAGGATCTGGACTGAATCCTGGCTCCGGTGCAGGACTTCACTGCTTTGCATGGCCACCATCCACCCCAGCTTTCTAAGAGCAGCTTCGTGCATGTTTTCTGTGATGGTAGAAAGACTAACGAGCCGAACTGCAGAAAGGTTGAAGCAAACAGGCTTTTATTTATTTTCTCATTTTAATTCTTTCTTTTTAAAAGGCTCAGCATTGGCTTTGTGATCGCTGCCCTGCAGCCACTGAAGCTTTAATGTCCTTGTAGTCACAACATTACAGGATGCAAAGCTGCTAATTGTGATGTCTGTGAGCTGCGTGGTTATTAAACAGTCGCATATTTGACAATTTCAAAAAGCTGTAGTTAGTGCTCCAGCATCTGGGATTTTATTAACAGAGCCGAGAATAAACGCTGCTGGGACCAAATCCACGCGTGATCAGACTGTGGGCAGCAGCTTCCAGTTTCACTGCTCCTTTACAATGACCTCAATAAAGAAGCCGCTGTCCCTAAAGGTGATGGTGATGATGATGCTGATGATCTCAGGGGAAGTAGGAGGAAGAGGAGGAGGGATATTACCAGTTAATAACCCCAGCCTCCCCTGCCTGTCAGCATTATGATCGCAGAGCGCACCGGGACCCTTTCAGCAGCGGAGCCGCGTTGTGATGAGCGTCTGCGGGCACAGCTGCAGCCTCTCTCCGTGCAGTAGTTGAATTGTCGGAGCAGCGCGGCGTGAACGCTGGAGCTTTGGCACGAACACGCACTCGCTCCCTCTGAGGCTGCCTCTCCGGCGCGCACTCCGCACCGACGCGCTCCTCCGAGGCTTCTTCCTTCCGCCTGGGATTGAAACTTCAGGGACTTTACCGTCGCAGGGCAGCGAACAGGAGGACCGAGGCGGCGCAGTAAATGTAGCGGCGGGCTGGGTGTCTTTCTGAGGGGCGCGCAGCGGTGTTGCTGGAACGGCCGAGAAAGCGCCACGTCCCGTCCCGCATCCTCATTTGAAGCCCCCTGCCCCCCTCCAAACACGGCAGCATGATTCTGCACGGACTGGCGCTCGTCCTGTCCCTCTCAGGTAGGTCCAGCGCTGTGATTATTGTCACGGGAGAAAGTGTTGAGGGGAGCACCTGAGCGGACGCAGCCCGGTCTTTGTCTCCATGCTCTCACTCCAAAGCGAAACGGAGAAGACGCTGGAAAGTGAAAAGTCACATTTCATTATTAGCTTCACATTTAGGCTCGGAGTTAAAAAGCGATGTTACTGCCTCTGTTTTTATTTTTAAATATGCACTTCTATAACTCCGACATTTGGGTCTTCAGGTCGGTTTGGAGCTTCAGGGGTGGAAAGTTTTATGATTTTTCAGTACAGCTCACATGGACACTGCGCACTACTCAGACCTCAAGGCTCGTTTATATTTTATGTTAATGTTCGTCTCAGATGCTCGGCTTTAGCTGCTTCTGTGCTCACGACAACGACCCTCTCAGGTGCTTTGGCTCGGCGACGCCCTGCTAACCCGAACCCTGAAACTTCCCAGCGATGACCCACAAACCCACAAACACACAGACCGATGCATCAGAACCCCAGAAGACTTTGAACGTGTGTATTTTATTGCTCACGTCTCTAATAACACATATTACTACTCTTATTGTAGGAGATACAGAGACTCAAATTATCTTCTGATGTCAAAATGCATAAAAATGAAACGTTACGTGTAAATGTTTGAAAGTCTGTCTCATAATCACATGTTAATAATGTGTTAAGATGGAGGCAAAATGAAATATGTTAAATACATTTAAATATGTTCAGTATGAACCGTAAACAGATTAAAATTTTTATGTAGTTTTGAGAATTTTTTTATGCAGGAAAAATTACAAACCTCTTCGACTAAAGGTGTGAATGCAGTGCTTCATGTTGCTTTAATGGATAAGATGCATTTAAGCAGCAAACCAATATAAAGGTTCATAACAGAATGTGTTCAGTGGGTTTAACTGTCCCATCATGTCAGCTTCTCTCAGCAGCCAGATGCTTCTTCTTTACATCACTTATGCAGATTAACCCCCCCCCCCCAACAGGGATCATTTGGGCTTGTTTTTATTCAAAATTTACTTTGAACCCACAAATAATTATAAATAGTAAAACTGGTCTCAAACAGAAACACTTCTTCCCTCGACTGTTAGTGCCTCATCAGTCTGTAGCTCAGGATCCTGCAGCTGGATGTGAGTGTGACACAGTCCTGAACATCCATCCATCCATCCATCATTTCTGTGTCCATCTCAGCTGTCAGGCTGGGAGACAAACACCTGCGAGAGGTCGCCAGCCTGTCATGGAGCACCTGAAACACCTGAAATGTTGGTGTGCAGTTTATTATATGAGTCAAGTAGAAATGATTTGCATAAGGACTGAAGGAGGAGGCAAAAGGCAGAATGTGCATCGTAATTATTATTATTGGTAAATGGAGCAGTCAAAGCGCTTCAGACAACACGTGTATCAAAGTGCTTCTTTCTCAAACTCACGTTCATCTCCCTCTGGGATCAATAAAGTATTTCTGATTCAGATTCATACGCGACGGCTGCATCGGAGTTCAAACTGGGGTTCAGGAGCTTCATGGGTACTTTTTATTACAGGACCTGATGTGTTGATCAGAGCAGCTCTCTGCCTGTTCACACAGTAACACATGGAGGAGCATTATTCACTATACGGTCTGAAAAAGGATTCATAAACAGCAAAAATTAGGCACAAAATCTCGATTTTGCTCTGTTGGTTATTTGTCGGAGTGATTCTCTCAGAGCAGCGGGCCGCCCGTGTGTGGCTGCGACATCAGAGCGACGCTGACATCACTAACGGATGGTTCTAGGCTCAGTCCAGACTCGGGCTGAACTTCAGTGTAAATGTGCTGTGGGCTTAACGGGCTGCTTCCATGGACGCGCGTACCTGCACTTACTGAGGTCATTGTTGACCTGATTCCAGCTCGCTCTGCCTCCTTTTTGGAAAAATCTGTTCTGCTTTAGTCAGAAATTTTCCTTTTCCGTCTTGGTGTGTCAGGAAATGAAAGTTTGCCCGTTTCAGTCACATAACTCACATTTGAAATGAATTATTCCAGCAGCAGAATACAGTTAGACTTCAGGCTCGGATCTAATTACTTCCTGCAAATGTGATGGGCCGTGGACACTGAGGAGAAGTATAAAGTGGAGGGAGATGAGCAGAACCTGGAGGTGGATTCTGGGCGGTGGAAGCAGCAGGCAGTGATGAAGAGCAGCAGCGACGCTAACAGCATCCGTTATGTTTGATGAGTGAGCAGAATCATGACACATGTATGAATGTGAGCAGCTCACCTGCTCGGCTCTGTGCTCGTTAGGTCAGGCCTGTGTGCGTTCAGGTACTGAGACCGGCTCGCGGTCGGCGGCGTTCGAGGCTCGTGTTATGGAGGCAGACAGTGATAATAAACACACTAAAGGTCAGCACCGCTCTAACTGGATCTCCTAAATGCACACAGAGAAGTGGGCAGAGTTAAAGTCATAAATAAGAAAGTAAGAGAAGGAGAAATTTCTTTCATACGTACAAATATATTTGCATATGTGCACCATGATGTGGATAAAACCCAACCTCACAGGTGACATCATCCCGTCATCATTTGTGCTGTTTTGAGATGACCTGAGCTGCTCCTCTGTCTGACAGCAGTGAGTTACATCAGTGCTGCAGAAGCCAGATGAAATTCCCCAACAAGGCCTGTTGTGCAGCAGAGCCCGCTGTGTTCATTAGTCCTGTTAATGATCGTCCAGCTTGTAATGTTGACTGACAGCCTCATACATCTCCTGTCTCCATCTGCCTCCTCCTTTCCCTCCCTCAAAGCTTTCAGGTGGCATCTAATTTTTCTTTCCCTTTCTTTTTCTTTCTTTTTTTAAATCTCAATCTAAATTCCCTCTTGGATTCAGCTGCACGTCAGAATAAATTGTTCGGGTTGTTCAATGAGGAAGTGCAGTGAAGCAGCGCCGGTGTGCAAACACATTTGGAGCGGCGGTGCTTGATGTCTTCTCGGTGCACAGGCAGGTGTGCGTGCCTGTGTGTGTGTGTTTCTGTGCGAGTGTGTGTGACAGGTCCACACACCTTCCCACAGACACCGGTGGCGGCTTCTGCAGTGCTACAATTTGATGCTTTTCTTCAAAGTGCACCAAATTGATCAGAAAACCTTTGCGGGAAAAAGTAAAAATACATTTTCGATTTTTCCTTGAGATGTCAGAAATAAGGGGGACATGTCCACCGGAGACCAACCAGCTAACAGTGTGACAATGATAGCATGATGTCCATCTCAGTCGTTTTAGGCTTAAATACATAATATGTGTCTCAGTATTTTCTCTGTGAGCGGCAGATGAAATGATACAAACTGCATTTTCATGAGTTCCATTCAGAAATGATGGACTCCAGCCATTTTCAGGAAGCTTTTTCTGATGCTTGAGACAATAACGTCTCTGAAGCTGCTTCCAGCCGCTGCTCGTGTTCGGGTCCACAGTCACGCTGCTGTCTGCAGTAGGTGGCAGCAGCAGGGAGGAGGGCGCCTCGCACTGCTGTGGTTATGATCAGAAACAAGCTGGAAGGACCGTTATGGCTCCAGTGTGCTGTGTTTAGGACACTTTCAGCTCAGCTCTGAGACTTCAGTCTGTCTGCTGAACAATTACAATGAACTGAACAGTCACAACTAATAACAATTACCTGAGAGTCACTTCAGCAATCTATTAAGTCATCATTAAGGGAGCAGTTAGAGGCTAACAATGAGACCAGGATTATGACGATGTGGGAAGCAGCCTGTAATGTTAAGAGGAGATGTGTATTTTTTGAAGTTGAAGTTGAGGCAGAGTAAGTCTGCTGGATGGGAACGTGGCCAATCTGAGCAGCAGAACCACGGAGCCAAGTCAGGAGAAGCACAGCACGACCTCACAGCCTCAAAGATGTCTTTGTTTTTGCTCTACGACGATATTTCATTTACAGTGTCTGTATGCTTTTGCACAACTTAAACAGTCGATGTTATTGTTTGTATCCTTCTAATCTGATTCATTCTGTTGGACTCTGTTGAGTTTCAGAATCAAAGAGTTGAGTGACGAGCAGCTCGTGTTTCTGTAGCGTAACGATCAGTTTTGGTGCCTTTGAAAAGAGCACAAATCAGAGAATGTTGTTGTCGGCTGTCATGCATGTAATTTTAGCATAAAGTTAATGTTTTCTTTCACTCATTTATGGCTGAAGCAGAGCCGTGCCCCCCCCGTGGCTGAAGCAGAGCCGTGCTCCCCCTGTGGCTGAAGCAGAGCGGTGCTCCCCTCATGGCTGAAGCAGAGCCGTGCTCCCCCTGTGGCTGAAGCAGAGCCGTGCCCCCCCCGTGGCTGAAGCAGAGCCGTGCTCCCCCCGTGGCTGAAGCAGAGCCGTGCTCCCAGAGCCGTGCTCCCCCCGTGGCTGAAGCAGAGCCGTGCTCCCCCCGTGGCCGAAGCAGAGCCGTGCTCCCCCCGTCGCCGAAGCAGAGCCGTGCTCCCCCCGTGGCCGAAGCAGAGCCGTGCTCCCCTCGTGGCCGAAGCAGTGCCGTGCTCCCCCCGTGGCTGAAGCAGAGCTCTGACAACAGTTTCAGCTGCGTGACTCAGATATTGCAAACGTTGGTGTTGCCGT
>VOQJ01042516.1:16986-40469 GCA_015052665.1 Apistogramma diplotaenia | reverse complement strand
CCACTCACTAATAACCATAAAGCCACAAAAATTCAACCCGCCAGGTTTTGCAAAAAGAGGGGGAAGGTTTCAAAATAAACCCAAAAAAAAAAAAAAGTCTTCTGAGTGGATACAAAGAAACAGTCAGCAGTAAATGAATAATTCTACCAAGAAACAACTTTTCATGTTTCCGAGAAATCGGCCTTGAGGTCACAACAATGCTGCCGGAGGGCCATTAGTGAGTTTCACGGCAACGCAGGTGGGGGGCCTTGGTGGCATTATCATTAAAAACTCCTGGGAGGACCAAGGACAAAAGAGAATCCTTCTGAGTCTATAGCCAAATACACAGAGACTGTGACAAAATATTCAGAACAGATCATTTACCCACTGAAAAGCGACCTGAGTGAAAGGCAGCCCACTGAATGACAAACCTCTTGACACGAACACTGGGGAGCAAAAGCAGAACCCGTTGTCCTTTTAGGAAGCAGAGAAAGAGAGCAGGCTTCTGTGTGAATTTGTGTCATCGATGTTTAGCAGTTTATCTCTTTTACTTGACTTTTTCTCTTGAGGTACTTTTTTAAAAAGAAAATGTGAGCGATAGTGGCTCATATTTTCTGTCACATCGATCATGTTGCTGTCTGAGTTGAGACACTAACCATTAAAATGTGTCAACCAGCAAGAAAACCAAACAACCTTTTTACTGTAGCTGGGGAAGAGCATCAACTGAAGAAACATATTTATTGTATGTTATTTGTGAAGGCTTTTCCACTATATAAAGTTAAGAAACCTATAATTATATATAACTTAAGCAGGTTCCTCTGTCACATCACATGTTACATTTTGGTTGCATTAAAATCTGTAATCATTCTGCCATCCGTTTTCTTCCCCTTATTCAATTTAGTGTTGTCACAGAGCTAACACACAAAGACCGATAACAGCTATAATCACCCATTAATCAAACATAGCAGTCTTTGGACGGTGAGAAGCTGGAGTAGAGAGAAACCACACAGACATGGGGAGAACATGCATGGAAGCCCCAGCCTGGATTTAAACCACAAGCTTCTTGCTACGAGATGACAGCAAGTCACGGTTACAGATTGGATGGCACCACATAATCATGTCCTCCTTTAATACTGTTTGTTATAGCAGCGGTGGACTGACTGGGAGTTTCAGAAGCACAGCGAGTATTGAGTGATTATTGATATGGTCAAGGAATTCTATAGCATTGAATGCAGGAAGCAGTGCGTCTCTGATTCTTGTGCTTTTGTGTGACTGCACATTAAAAGATGTAGATTTCTCATAGCTCACTAATTCAGACTAGCCAGGGCATAAGAGGACCACCAGCATCTAGTGGAATTGTATGCATATATAGGTGTGTGTGTGTGTGTGTGTGTGAGCCTAAGAAAGAGTGACAGAGAAGGAAAAAAAGGTGGTGTAGTAATCACAGGCTAGCCTGCTCCATGCAGTGTTTGTAGGTGCTATTTGTGACCTGATCGGGCTAAATGAATCACAGGGGCTAATAATGAAGGCAAAAACATGTGAATCAGCGCTGTATTTCTGGGTTCACGGGATGTTCTTAGCAACAAGGGAGAGATTACTTACATGTTTTGAGTATTATGATAATATAGCAGTGATGTCGTCATTAAAATTGCTTTGCATATTTATGCAGAGTAAATATGCAGAGTAATTGGCAAAATTGGCACTGATTCTCGAGGCTTCTGACGCACTTTGCTTTTTCGGCCCGATCCCCCTGAACCTGACACGCATGTTCTTTTAAATGTACTCAAACTGAATACATCACCAATCTAAGACACTAATCTAAGACAACCTTTGCGTAAAATTACATTTTAAGATTTAAGATGAGATGAATGTGAATTTGATTGTTAGTCAAACAAAGTGGGTATAATTCAGCACTCGGTAAATTACCTGCTGTGGTGTGATACGGCACTAAAATGACACTAACGGGAAATTTAGTTATTTTGATTGTAGGTTTAAAAACGTGTCTTGATTCGGCTAACTCACACCTGACTATTAACAAGACAGAATTGGAAAATATGAAACTTTTAACACATAATATAACACTTTTTTCCTTTTCTTTTTGAAAACGAATTTAAATTCCCAAGTTTTATTACCTTTGACAAAAACTTTTTGGGTTTTTTTGTATATCCTTACGTGTTATTACTATCTTCTAACCATCTTTTGCTGTCAAGAACTTTAAAGAACAGTTATCAATAGAGCTTGAATAATATAGACACTGCAGTGTAAATAGTATTAAGAAAAGCTAATTAGAGGGTGATAGGTGAGAGGAGAAGGTCTTGCTAAGCTGGTTACAGGCATTCGGAGTACTATTGAAGAAATAAAGCTTGACATATTCTCAGTGCAGAGATCCGTCTGACAATGCTGCGTTCCACACAACTGATCTGTGACAGCAGCGCAGGCTTGCAATTAGTGTCATACAGTGTAATATAATGGAATATTGGCGAAATGCATGAATATATTTTAATTCAGGTGAGATAAATACATGCATATCCTATTTTGGAAACTAATCCCTGTATAAAACTGTTACTTATCCCTTTTCAAATTGAGGGATTTATATCAAAGGAACAGTGGTCATCATTTGCACTGTGCTACTGCAAAGATTTTGAATAACATTTGTGAATCAAATAGCTTGGCAAAGTCTTGAAAAGAGCAGAGATCATGCATCAAAGTCTTTGTAATCCTTGACACCAAAATTGCATCGTGATCACAGCTGACATGCCCTATCATTATTCTCTCTTGTGTGGCGCTGGCAATGGCATGCACTTCACACTACAATCCTTTGCAGAGGAGAAATGTGACAGTTTGTTACTCAAAAAGTTATCTGGTATGTAAGGATGCTGCTTCTGAGGTGGACATGCCTGCACTTAACACCTCAGGAATAATAACTAACGTTGTCTTCAAATCATGACATTCAACGTTCATATTTAACAAAAATTAAACAAGTGAATGATGTAAATGAGCAAAGCTTTCATCGTTTATAATTTAAGAATGCTGCTATTGTTCCTTGCACATAAAAATGTAATGCAGGCTCACCTGTAGCCTTGGGAGAAGGTGTTACAGGTTTCACACTGCAAAATGAATACAAATCAATAGCCATGTTTTCTTTGTGAACAGCTAGGATCCATAATGGGGCTAAAAGACAAATAACATAACACACAATTATGGTTTAACATGACATTTCTTAGCTGCTGAATGCTCTGTAGATGTGGCAGATTTCACACAGTTTTAGTACTTTGATGCTTAGAAGTCAAGCACATACAGTCAGGTCCATGACAGTAACCTGGCTCAGACATTATTAAAAAAATTTAACAGGTCACTGATATGAACAGAAGGCTTCTTCACAACTTTTCACAACTAATGCACCACCTTACCTGGACTGCTCACATCGCCTCAGAGAGCATGGATTTCAACTTTAAAGTCGTGTCTTTCTTTGAACTAGCATGTCAGATAAATCCTAATGCAAATATAAGACCTCTCAATCTTCTGACATTGAAGTTGCAATAAACTTCTTTTGAGGGTGCATACTGTGTTACATCTGGGTGTTTCCTCTGCTTCCGAGTGCTTGATGGATGTTTACTGTGTTGTCGACTTTCATCTAAAATAATCACTCTCCTCTTTCTCAGGGTCTTGTGTAATGTGATGGAGGAGAAATTGCTGAATGATTTGTGTTGAAATGGAAATCACCTTGTTGCCTTTTAGACCAAAAAGCCCAAAGAAAAAAATATTATCTGTGAGAAAATAGTGTCCAGATGCTGCGGATATTTAGAGGAATAACCGGTAACTTTAATCTGGTTTGTTCTTAAACTCTCTTTTTGTGTTTATTGCCCCGAGCCTTTTCTGTAAAGATGTGAATGTTTATTCAGAAAAGAAGCATAGTTGAAAACACAAATGATTGTTGTAAGTAGGATAAATGGAAGTAGAACTACTGTAGATCTCAGTAAAATGCATACCAGACAACACCCCAAATTTTGATATTATTACTGCAATAGGTCCTACACAGAGTTGTCATACTGAATCATAAATCATTTTCAGCATTCTGGATCATTAGAGCCACAACAAACGGCTGTATGACAGAACTGATGGTCATGTTGCACCCCAGTTATTTTTAGAGGATTCTGATTTATCCTCGTGTGTATCAAATATGTGCATTTTTGCAAATGGTCCGGATCACCACAAAAATATTAGTTGTTCCAGCAACTCCATAAACTCTTATTGAAAATCTGTTCATAATTTTCTGCTTTATCCTGCTAATGGACAGACCGACACCTATCTGTGGACGAGGTAATTACACCATGTCTCAGACTGACGCGGAGACTTATCATCACGATCATTTAACTCTAAACTGGCCACACAAGGCTGCACAACAACTGCTATTTAACATGGCACAATAAAAATAGAATAATTTAGTAATAAAATTCATTTTCAAGGTTTTCAAATATCCTGGGAGAGAAATAACTTCAAAGTCTGGTGGTGCAGCAGCAGCAGATACTTCTGTATCATTAGCCAGATGGTAACGGGGTGAACAGGATTTGGCTGAGGTGGTAACTGTCTGTTTATATCTTTCAAGCTCTGTGCAGACACCCTTCCTCACTGATGGTGCAGGTTGTGTTTTAGGAGGTTTTATTCACACACTTTCTGGTCTTGGGTTAATAGTAGCACATCCCATAGCAATTAATTGATGCTTTCAGTTGCATTCTATTGTTCCTCTATAAATGTTGATGTGGAATACCAGAAAACTGGCTACATGTACTGTAGGTGGCTTGCAGACTGCTCTGAGCTGCATCCTGATCACCTCGCAAAGAGATCGGGATGCAATTGCCTCCAGGTTTCTGTAGATGTAAATTTTAATATGTTCATTACAGCTGCAGTTTTTGTGTCCACTGCTCAGACTGATTTCTTTCCATCCTTGCATCTAAAAATAAAGTGCGGCCTTATTTTAGTCCTGCTACATCATGCAAAAAAAGAGGTTTTTTTTAAACGTCTCTATTTGTGCACATGAGCGATAACTCTCTGCACCACAAACCAACCCACTGCCTGCCCAGTTTTATTGAAAATTAATTGAATACGAGAGGAGGTCCCTCCTCATGTGAAAATCCCACAGTCTCACTGGGCTGCTAGTGTAGCTACACTTGTAGTCAGTTACATATCTTGCAGCAAGACACACAGCTGTGAATAAATGTTGAGCATGCAAATGCCTCATCTTCTGTTTTGATCATGAGCTTGAAAAGAATATTGATAGACAGCTCTGATACAATACCAGTGAGTACTGCTGCCCATGCATAGTGCAACTCTGACTCATCGACTCTGAGGAACAGTGGGAGCTTCATGTTGTTTGCTGAAGGGAGCTTATACATCAATAGCAAGCAGCCTAATGAGATCGCTATTGGATTTGCTGTTTTTGATGTTGTGGCCTTTGTTTTGATGTACTTTAAGTTGATCTAGGCCCATATTTACATGTTTTATCCTGTGTTTGTGTCTATGGAAGCCAAAATAAGGATAACAAGAAACACATTTCATCCACACATGCATATTCACAATATAGCCCAATATTTTGTATGTAGCTAATGTTAAATAAAGCCAAAAACAAGGCACATAATCGCCTGTTAGTCCACTTACAAAACATGGCATTAATGCCAAATGCTCAGTTTTATAAGCAACCACTCCAGTACAGTGTGAGGAATCTGCACAGCGCTGCACTTAAGAGTGTAGCCGTGACATTGATTTACACATCTTCATCAGTCCAATAATCCAAACCCAAGTGGTGGGTAGGTGTTAATAAATTTATATGGGAGTTGCAGCAGAAGCAGCATGTGGACTCTCTTGCATTCTTCATGTTTTGCACTCATTTTTGCACCAGTTGTTGAGGATTGAAAAATGCAGACTTCTTTTTTCCTTCGTTTTTATGCAAAACGTTTGTAATCTCTAATCTACCCAGGCTTGGAAAATACATTCAAAGCACAAACAAGGCATGCATACTTGTGCAAAACTCAGCACAGGTGCACAGAATCAATATCAATTAACCAATGACCTCAGGCAAATAGAAGAAATAAATCCCATTCGAGGGCTAATGAACGAGCCAGATATGATTTGAGAGGTTTTGATCTAAATTTTAAGGTTGTTTTATTGATTCTTTTTTGTCAGCATTTGTCTTTTGTCCTTCAGCTCACAGTGTGCATGTGTGAAAAGATTACAGTAAGGATGCAAGCTTCTGCTTTTACTAGGCTTCTACTCATCCTGCTACATCAAGCTATTGGAAAAAGTGTAGTCTTTTGATGATGCGACAGCTGTATCTGTATGCTAATATTTCCCATGCATAGTCAATCATCAAACTTGGAAAGGGCACATAAAATCAAGATTTGATGCCTCAACCTTTTAAACTACAGTGCTTTTTCACATATGCATGTTTACATGTAATTTCTATTGTGTTGTCTATTAACAATTTGTTATTGTTTCCTGACATACCTCCTAAAATATTTCACTTTTTAAAGAAGTCTTGCCCAGCTACCCAAGTATTATAGCATGGGCTCACCTGTCATTACACAGACTTACAGGTAACAAGTGTGACATTCTCGTTGTGTAGAAGGGCACCTTGGGCCATGGCCTAGCCCGATTCTTATAAAGTCATGGGGAGTTCATGTACAAAAACAGGGTAAGGTCAGTTCAGTGTCCGGTTGCTCTGATTTGGACATTTGCGTTCTTACATCCAGCTCATCCAGCTGATGTCTAGGAAAGTTCAGGGCAGCAGAGTGTGTGTGAAAAGGGCTTAACTGGAACAAGCTGGGCAGAGTTACTCGCAGCCTTTACAATTAATTTTAGAAATTCAAAGCCCCAAATCTCAACCCAGTACAAGAATGACAGCAAGTTCAGCCAGAAGTTTCTCCTGCACTGGCACAATGGTGAGGCGGTATGGACATTAAAATGCTGGCAAAATAGGTTTAGGGTTAAGGGGGTAGAATAAACTGTCTGTAGAGATTCAGCAAGCAGACAAGTGGCCTACATTTAAGCATCAGCAATGCAACAACCCGTCCAATAAACATGTTTGCTGCTCTTTTTGATGATTATCTTTGCAATAACATTGATGTTTGAAAAGAATAATTCTGAGGCTTTTCCAACATGACTGACTTAATATCAGAACAGACAAATCGCAAAAGATATTTAATGTTTTTACACCGACTTTTTAAATCTGACAATTTAAAAATATTGTTTTATGAGTTCTAAACAGTAGTCATAGCAGTGAATCATAGCATAGATTCAATAATCTAATCACTTAAAAATGCCTAAAGATATCAATACAAATCATTTACATTTAAGCTTTCTTTAATTCCTTTAATGCAAAGTAGCCATGGTAACTTAACATTACAATTTCTGTTAATTGTTTAGCTGTGTTGTATTGTACAATAAACTAATCCAATAGTTTTCATTTAGTTTTCTTTGACTTCTATTTCCTCTGCTGAGCGTTAATCCTCCACCACTGGGACCAGCCACAAACAACAAGGCGCTCTTATCTGCTTAAAATGCAAGAGGACAAGTCTCTGTCCTCTCCTCTTTAATTGGGACCTTGAAGAATGCCCAGTATGTATAAATACATATTTGACTACATACAATACCATCCAAATATAGGTATAAAATATCTGTAAATAATGAATAATAATAAAACCAAACAAACAAACATGACCATTCTTATTTATTATCCTTCCTCCTCATTGTGATGTAATGTCACTCCTATTAATGTCTGTTCACAGCCCTGAGATAGATGTATGACATTATGTCAGTTTTGTTTTATTATTTTAGTTTTGTCACTATTTCTGACTTGCTGTCTTCATTCCACTACTGCATTATGTAACATAGTTATCTTCTGAGCTCAAAACAGGTCAGCTTTTACAATCCTGTTCATGTTCAGAGATTAAAGCATTTCTGATGACATATTTTTTGTTTTTAATTTTGTGGTTTCTAAGGCTGTCCTTTTAGCCTTCATAACCTTGTATTATTTATTTACAAACAGCATGGACAATTACAGAGGCTCTGAATGACCACATTCAAATGATTTACTTTCAATTTAGAATTCTTTTGTTAATTTTGTCCGAGTGATGTTCACAAACAAGACGCTATAGATTATATGGACAGACCATGTGTAAAAGAATGGCTCGTTCTAAACAGTCCGCTGAATTTAAGTGTGGTACTGTAAAAGGATGCCGCCATTGCAACAAGTTAGTTTGTGAAATTTTCGATCAACTGTAAGCTCTATTATTGCAAACAACTCAGCTATGAAGTGGCAAACCACGCAGTTACAGAGCAGGGTCGCCCAGCTCCATGGCACTGGTTTCCATGGCTGAGCGGCTCCTGCAGTTGTAATGTGTAGGTGGCCCAGTCCTTTTGTGCATGTAGTGTACTTCTTTTACCTCTTTGGCAGAAGTGCTGGCTTTTTGTTTTTTAGTTTTTGTTCAGTCACTCTTGCATGCTCACAAACATCCATGTGAAAGCCAACCTGTGCAATATTTAATCATCACATCATGATTTCTAGTCAAAAGTTGCATAAATAAATTGTTGTTTCAATTGTATCATGACAAACATAAGGCATCTATTGTATCTAGCAAGCATCCGATCTCTATTTTTTTCCCTATATGCGGCGTCCACACACACGCACACACTCTCACACACGCTCACCACGCACTGAGGTGCCAAGGTCATTCTTGGCACTCCATGCTTTCTTTTGTTTCTGCACTCAAGGTCAGAGGTGACTCGATTCAAAACTAGGAAAGCTGTAGGAGACTCTGCAAAGGAAAGAAAAATACTGATGGATAGCGAGAGATGCTGCTCTAAGTTGCTGGTGTCAACTCGGTCATCTTAACGCTATAGTTTTTCGCTTCATGTTACTTCAAGTACACAGAGTTCCCTCAGTGCTCTCTACCTGTGACTTTGCTCTTCTCTCCCTCTCTCTAATCCACACACACACACACACACACACAGCCCCACTGTCATGAATTTCTGCCTGCTGCCTTCTGTGTAAAGTGCTTTTTTTTCTGCTGTGTACAACACTTGTAAGGGTCATGTAAGTCTCAAAGGGGGTTTAGAGGTACTTCCTGCTGAACCATCAGGTGATAATCCTCACATACTGTTACAGGTGATAACTGGCATGCAGTATGGGACCACTCAGTTGCACTGCAGCCAAAGGACAGAATGATTTTTTTTAAAGTCATGAAGTCAGAGTTGTTGAAGAGGTTTCACTAGTACTGTTCAAAACTTTTAAGTTGGCCCTCATTTCTTTGTGTTGCTAGGGAAACTGGGAACTAGGAGCAGCGATGGTGATACGTGTGCAAACATGCATTGAAATACTATATCTATAAGGCAAAAACAGACAGATTGTAATGCTAATTCTAACATAAATATTTGATATGACTCCCTTTATTCTTCAGTACAACCTGAACTCTCTTAGGCTTTCTTGTAATTTCTTAGGTAGTCTTCAGGAATAGTTCTCCAGGCTTCTTGAAAAGCATTCAAAGCTCTTCATTCCACAATGATGTTGAGGTCCAGGCTCTGGGGAGGCTAATCCATGACTGATAGTGTTCAATTGTGTGTATGTGTGTGTGTTTTTCTCTATCCAGGTGTGCTTTTGCTGCATAAACAGTGATATGGGGATCATTGTCACACTGAAAAATGAAGCTGTTGCCAATCAGACGCTTTCCTGTATAGTACTGCATGGTGGACCAAAATCTAACAGTGCTTTCCTGTGTTCATAATTCTATTGCTTTTGAAAAGACCCACTGGGTGAAATGCAGTCGCAAACCATGGCAGAGCTTCCATTGTGCTTGGCTTATGACTGGTACCTCTCTCCTGATCTTCTCCTTACATATTTGATGATGATTTGAACCAAAAAAAACCTAAAAACCTGTTGCTACTGATTTTCAGTCCAGTCCTTGTGTAATTTAGCATACCTAAGCCTTTTATCCATTCCTTATGAATAGCCACCACTGACACAGTTGATGATGAGCCTTCTGCAAACAGTAGATGGCTCAACTGAAAGGCCAGAGCCATCTTTCTCAGGTCTTTGCTTCATGTTAGATCTCTGTTTCTTATGACTTTCAGACGCTGTTCATCTGCTTTAGATAGTTTTAAAGGCCTGCCACTTCTTCCTTTGTCCTCCACTTGCCCTGCTTCTTCAAATTTATTTTAAAACACACTGCACACTATGCAGATGTGTTTCTTTTTAAATAGGAAAAAGTTCCTAAAGATACAACTCAAAAGTGGCTCTTTGCCATGTTATCTATGACACAACATAGGTTAATTGAGTTAGACACATTTTTTTACACTTGAATGCATCATATACTTGGTGGATGTAGCTTAACAGGAAGAGCAGGTCCAGTCGGAAGGTTGGCAGTTTGATTCCTGGCTGCTCTGGGCTACATAAAGTATCTTTGGGCAAGATACTGAACCGCAAGTTGCTCTCCGATGCAAGCAATGGAGTGTGAATGTGTGTGAATGTTAGACAGTAAAGCACTTAGCTTAGTTACACATGGAAGCGCTTGTATGAATATGGTGTGAATGAGTGAATACAAACATGCTGTATAAGCGCTTTGAGGACTCAGAGTACAAAAGTGCCATATAAGAACTAGTCCATTTACCACATGTCAGTGTTAAGTGACTTAACAAGCGTTCCCCATAGGTCAGTCAAGTGTATGGACTGAACTGGAAATGAGTCAAAACGCAGCCATTGTTTAAAGGAAAACTTTGACTGAACTTTTCAGAGAACAACTGATTAAGCAAACAAACAAACGAGAAAGTCTGGCTCCATGGAAACGACATATAAAGAAATGAGGAACAGCTCAAAAGTTTTGCACGGTGCTGTTGCACTAACTTATCAACAGACATTTGAAATGTAACAGCAAGTGCTTAGTGGCCAGCCCATCTCACATCCTTCCACAGATCTTCCAGGCGCAGGAAAGGCATCTTTTCAGCGCATGACAGAATGTAAAATGTGATTGAGTAGGCTGAGCAAATTACCCAGATCGAAACCGCTATGTCCACAGTGAATGCTTTGTTCACAGGAAGTCATGCTCAGCAGATCTGTCTGTGGTTTGGCTGTCATCACACGACAGCGAAGACCATCTGCGGGTCAGAGAATAATAATTGACTTCCATCTGTCCGTTCCATTTTCTGTCCATTCCAACCCCCATTCGTCTGCTTATGTTGCATCCATTTGTTCATTAATTTGAATTGTGTTTAGATACTCAAGCTGAGTCATCATTATTATTCTTGTTTCCTTTATTATAACAATCTGTTGAGAACTCTTGGTCTATGTGCCCTGACCAAGACTTCTCCAAGGATTTCTTGGTCTTTTAAGAGATCTTAGTGTATAAATCCTCATTTAAGCATCTCTTTTTTTTTCAATGCATTGAATAAACACCAGATTATTCTCCTGTAAATCTGATAGCATGACTGTCAGATTAGAAAATGAAACTCTTGCTACTGCCTGACAGTTGGAGATCAGAGGCTACTTGACTAATTACTTTCTAAACATGTTATGACGGGGGATGATGCAGGTTTCTGTTGATAGAAGTAAAGCCCCTGGAGGTTAGTGCTGTGTGTCATCACGGCAACAACAAAAAAATAAACAAATGAACAATTTTGTGGTCACATCACATTAGCACTGATCCAAGGAATGCCAATTGAAATATGCCTCTGTAAAAACAATCTGGAGAGGGCCTTTTTAATTTATATTCATGATTTGTCAGAAAGCCTTCTCTGAGAGGGTTATAGTCTGTCACACTTTAAAACGTTCACCGTTACGGCATGAAAACGATGATGACATTAACCACACAAAGAAAATAGATGTTTGCTCCTTACTACGCTTTAACTTCTTCTGCCTGTTACTTTTAAGAAAGAGCAACTTGTGAAGTGAGCTGGTAATGATGTGAAGCTTTACTATCAGTGATTGATGACGTGTTGACAGTACTGACACGCGTACTGTGTGATCTAACCCTACTCTCCATCTCCATGTGACTGCTCTACAAAGCTTTGCACCGGTGTTCATTGCATCACATGAGCTCTGACTTGCCACTGACTATGTGTGTCTGTCCACTTCTCCTGTGAACCCTGCATGAACCTTGGCTCTCTTTTTCCCCTCTCTGCCGTCCTCATAGCGCAACTAACCTTTTACATTTTCTTGTGTTTTTGTTGTCAGATCTCAAAAGCAGTGTGAAATTAGATCATGGCTCATTAATACTACATTAACCAGAATGCATTACAATGAAAATGATTCTTGTTTGATCGCTATATCGCCTGATAAAAGTGACACTTTTCACATTGAGAATGGAGACGTGACAGAGGAAAAAGACTTCCCTCACAGCTCCCCAGACTCCCACAGGAGAAGTAATAATCTCTCGTTATGATGTCCAAATCTAATTTACTGTAAGAGAAACTTACAGTAAATTAAGTTTACATGTCAGCTGCACGTGACATGTGACACTTTGGCAGGAGGAATTATGTTTCCTCCTATGATTTCTATTTATTTGATGTGTGCCCCCCCCTCCCCCCCAGTTCAGTATACTGTCACTTTCATTTTCCTGGGCTGTCAAAATCCTCTTTGTTAATTTTTTAAGTCGCCACCACATTCACCCCGTTCAACAAGATGTTGAAAACATTCCTTTGAGATCCTGATCCATGTTAACATAAATGTGTCACGTAATATCTGCAAATGTATTGTCAGCTGTGCATTCAAGGGAAAACTTTCAGTTCTACCACATCCCAAAGGTGTAGCGATGTTCTGCTGACCGAGGATGCCACTGATGTTCAGTGAACTCAGAATGCTTCTTGGCAGAAAATCTTATACCTTTGGAAAGCCTCGTCATTTCTTATTAAATGGTGCCACATTTGTAAGAAAAAGGCATTTGTGGGTTTTTATGTTTTCAGCTGTAAGATCTATGCTCTTTAAGCGTCTGAGAGTAAAGATTAAATATAAAAAAACAGAATTCATAACATTGGCCAACTGCAAATTTATAAGGTCAGCAAGTACAAAGGTGCTCAGAGCAATCCAAACCCAGGGTTAACCTTGAAGTTACACCAGTAAGAAAAAAACCTTACCTTTGGATAATTCACAATCTCCAGTTAACCTAACCCTATTGATTGCATGTCTTTGGACTGTGGGAAGAAGCCAGAGCACTTAGAGAGAACCTATGCAGAAATGGGGAGAACATGCAAATGCCACAGATGGTGGATTCTAATCCAGGACCTTCTTGCTGTCAGGCAACACCATGCAGCCCCATGGAGCTTTGTATTCTTGTTTATTAAGTGTTTTCTGTTCAGTTTTATTCTCATTCAGAATCATAATCAGAAGCCTTTATAGCAATGAATGTCAACTGGCGGCCCGCGGGCCCACCGGAGCTTTCTGCCCCAAATAGCACTACCACAGTACTAATTGTTATGTTAATTGATTATCTGGCAGATGAGAGCGTTTTAGCACTCCCTAGTGGTTACTTTGAAGGTCGCGGGTAAATTTACTATAACTTGAATGACCGTTTTCTATTGGTTGTTTATGATCACATGGGTGGGGTGTTACAGCGGTCTGGGGATTCTGCCGGCTTTGTTGGTGTGATTAGATTGTAAACACAGCTGAAGGTGAATCTAACCTTGTTTTGTATAGATAAAATGTTTGGTGATTAAACATCAAGAGACTCTCGCCCACGCCGACCCGTGCTGAGCACGTACTAATGGAAACGCGGTAGTACTCCCCGGCCTGCGCGGGTCTGGTTTTTGATATTATACTGATATTTCTGTCCTTTGCCTTCATTCACACTGGGCAAAGGACAGACTGGAGATTTTGCTGGTTTTGCCTCAAACAAATGTCATATTAATATTTATTAAAAAGTAGGTAAATTACTTTATCTACATTTTTGAAAAAAAGACACCTCACCATTGCCCGTGAAATAAAATAACTAAAATTTACCATAAAATCCAGATGGCATCTGAACTCTTAATGATTCTATATTCATTAAAAAAAAATCTACAACAAAAACGCCTTCTGAAAAGTAGATTGCACAGAGATAAACTCAACATTTTATTGTTTCCGTGCTCATTATATCCGTAATGAGCACAACTGCACACAACTGTCGTGTTAACATAACTCTCTTGGTCACTTGCACATCACATCATTAAAAATAGTATGAATTTGAAAAGTAAACTGATATATCAAATGATAATATATTACTTAGGATACAGTATTAATTTTATTTTACTTTACGAGAACATCTGGCTCTCATATGTCTGCCGAGAAAAATTGCGGCCCTCAGACAAATGTTTGAGGCTTTATTACCATCAAACACAGGTGGTTTATGAAGTGGTGAATTCCATGTTCTCTGTATTTCTGTTTGATGTTGTTTCTACTTGTTTTGTTGCTTTTAGTTTCTAGTTACAAACTAATGTTACTGGAGTTTATTTTTAGTTCCCTTAGTCTTTTTCCTTTGTCTTTCTGTGTTCTTTATTCCTTTAAGGGTTTTAAGTGATTTTGTTTTTGTGTATATGAATATATTCAAATGTAAGTTTTCTGTATTTAGAGTTTGGATTATTGTTTTGGTCTCCTCATTATTCTATTTTGACCTTGTTTCCTTGTTGAGCCTCTGGTTTCCCTGTTTACATTTGGTTTTTTTAGGGATTAGTTAATTTTTTTGTGTTTTCCAATGTCTAGTATTTTTAGATTGCTGCCTTCTGTACTTTATATATCTGTGTGTGGTCTTGCCTTGTCCTTGCATGTCAGGTATTTGTATTGAGGTTAGGATTAGTCTCCTTTGGTTATTATTTTACTTTGAAAGTTTGTTTCAGTTCCTGTTCCTGACTTCCCTTGATTGTATCCAGCTGTGTTTCCTTACCCTCATGATTATCCCTGGTCTCTGTTTCATTCTTGCCTGTTTAGTCTGCTTCTGACTGTGATTTCCTGCAGCATTCCCAGTGTTTTGGTTTTCTTTGTGCCTTATTTGGATTTGTTTAGTCACTTTTTGAACTTTCATTCTGGATTTTAGATCAATATCTGACAAATCACAGACTCTGTAAGCTCGAATAGACTGTGACAGCACGTGGGTTTGATTAATAGTCCCTTTGATTGTGGATCACAGTTCAGTTAGTTCAAACACTTAAAATTTCCAGGAGAGAAAACCTAACGAAATGTCTCTTTGATATAATTTTCGTCCCTCTGAGATTATCTCTTAAATTACTTCCGTTTGTTATCAATACAGAAAGATTATCGAGCTCTTTACCAATAACAGGGTCTGTCTTTTTACACATCTTTAATGGACTTGTAAAGGCTTAAAATCCTTATTTATTCTCACGTTAAAAAAAACAGACTTACTAATTTATTCTATTGCAAATGAAAATGTCAATAATCAGGAATTGAAATACCCCTTATAAACAATCACTTCCTCAATACTACCGGTTAATTAACAAATCAATATATCTGAATCAACATTCAATGAAAGAAAAACATGGATTATTACTGTAAAGCCAGTCATCTTCACACTTGGCATTATTTGGACTGAAAGGGCTACACATTAAGACTCCTGGGTTCTGAAGAACAAACCTGAAATAAATCTGATGTTCTCTTAAACTCAAACAAGATCTGATCACTCATCTGGCTGCTATCCTGCAGTCAAACTCAAAGCTGAGTTCATCCAATCATCTTTTTGCCCGCCTTCTTCAAGCAAATCATTCTCCATTCTGCATATTTTAAATCTCACTGCTTCCCCCTTGCACTCATTCGTGCAATAACCCATCTCCACATTCAGTCACTCAGTGTGCCATCCAAGCCTCCATCTTTCTCTCACCACCACCAGCGTCTGGACTCTGCGGGATCTCGCCCTGATTCCGATCATCGCTGGGATTCTGTTCTGCTTCGATGAGCCAAGTCTGCAATATCGATATATCACATTCAACTCTTCCTAATGATCTCTTCTTATTGAACTAATGTAAGGCCTCTGAGAGCTTATGGGGAATATTTGTAGACAAACTAGTCACATCCATTGTGCATATATCTTTAATTTCACCCGCAGACTCTAATTTTCTCAAGAAAATTTAATAAGTCTCATACATATTCGGGCAGCTGGGACTAATGGTCTGATATGAAAATTAATAAATTGGAAAATGGGTTCTGTGAGAGATTCTATTCCCAACACAACTATAAATCCTGGAACAGGATCCAGACAAGTCAATGTATTAAAAAAGGCAAAAAACCAAACAAACAAAAAAGACACATTTTGTGTATTAGGCAGTGAATAACTCTTCGATAAGGCAAGAAAACTATCTGTAGTTTTCACAGAATTTGTATTAATGAACTGATTAATTACCTCATTTAATTATTATTCTCTATTCTGCAATTCAACTGCACCACCTTTTTCAGCATTACATATACATATTCATCATTTTTAAGCTCTTTGAGGGCCTGTCTTTCTTGTGGGGACAGATTAGAATAACATCTGTTCACTGCAGAATTAAAAAGAAGACATAACCTTCTTTAACTAAATGACAAAAAACTTGTACAGAGACATTTGTTTCTGGTGGAATAAATAGGCTTAGACTTGAGATTCTTACTTACTTGTACCCACTAATTGGTTCTTCTTCAGGCCACTAAGCAGAGTTATGAAAAGAGTTCTTACATGAAAAGAATACTTCAGAAAAGATTCAACATTTCGGTCTCGTAAGTGTATCATCAATTTTAGATCATTCAAAAGATAGGACTTTAGACAACAGCGACATTTCCTGGTAACTTTGGTGTCACACAAGTTGATAACCCTGGATGCCCTCTTTGCATACCCATCTGTGCCCCCTGCCACCTCGTCTTGTTAATCTTTTTTTTTTGGCTCTTCTGGTGCTGACTGATCAGCAACCCTGTATGTCCTCGCTACATCATATACCTGAATAAGCAGGAGTATGCTTGATCATTCTTGTCACTCACTGTATCTTATCAAGCCTAATCTCAGAAAGTTCTTTCTTTCAGGAGTCTGTTAAGGAGGTGTATCATTCATTCAGCTGCATCAACTGATATGAATTGTCAATCCTATTGTTTTCTCACAATAGCAAAGGGTGTTGTGCTATTGTGAATCAAGACTTCTCACCACTTTCTTTACAAAAATACATTTCTGCTCAGTGTAGGTGCCTTATTCATTTTCAATGTCCTTGGAATCCAGTATTTGGATAAAGTTGACCCATACAGCATATAGCATGTCTCCTTCTTAAGTTGTCCCAGATATTTTGATTGGGAATCCCAGGAATCTAAACATCATGGGAGGCATTCTGATGAAATACAATTATTCTTTCACTGTCTGCATCCATAAAAATCAAATGTGCAGGCCATGGAGTTTCTGTGAAAGTTCATACCATATTACAAAGATCACAATTTTTATGTTGATATGGAACTAAAGTGCCTGGTATGTATCCGTGGTTTTAAACATATAACACACGATGATACTGGCGGAAACAAATGTGTTCTAACAAACAGATTTTTCCAGGACATACCAGCTGCAAACACTGGCCAAAATCCCGTTAACTAAAATAAAAATACTTAAAAAAAAATTCTTAAAGCCTACATGAAATAGGAATATAAACAAATGTCGCTCAAATCAGGTAACTACACAGAATAGACATTTTTGAGTCTGTCCTCAGAGTGAAACGTAAGTGTTGGTCATTTCAGAATTCACAAATTACGTCCAATATTTACGTTGTTGAAGGTAAAAAAGCGACATCTAGCGGTCGTGGACGAAAGTGCGTGTAAATAACGTTTTCGGTTTTGTCTGACAGACCGCAGAAAAAGATGTAAATATGTACCCCTAACCACAGAGAAACAAACATAAAAGGTGGTTAAAAGAGCTGAAAATGTAGTGGAATAAGGCCACGAAGACCTACGTCTGACATAAGCCAACGAAGACCCACTTCTGGATGCGACACGCGAAGGCAGGAGTAGATGCGGTCACTTGCAAAGGCGGAAGTAGGCGCGGTCATTTGGAAACGTAAATATAGGCTCTGTAGAAATTTTTTGACTACGACGAATACTTACGTTTTGTTTGGAGGACACGTTGACGTTTTTTGTGGAAATTTCAGTAATGAAATAAATTCCAGTACAGTCCAGTTTTCTTGCAGCTTTTTTATATGTAAAAAACACAAAGGGCACTGAGGTGAAGTTAAAATTTATTCCCGTTTATCGTTTGACACATTCCAACAGAAACAAAATAGAAAACAGAACGTGGCCTGACTTGATGTCGAGGACCTTAAGTCTTCTCACAACAAGCATTCTGTTCAGTGTGGTTAGTGCAGATCATAAGGATAAACACTTTCAGCTTTGTCTGCCAGTAAAGTCAAATTGCCATCCTTGCCTGCGCGGCACTTGTGCCTTGTCCTTCTTTCTCTTGGAACAGTGTGTAATGTTAACATCAGCTTGAATCTGCACACCCCAGGGCTAAATGAGCTGTTTCCGCAAGGAGCACACAGAGGAGAGACAATCATGAAACAACGTATGAAATGGATGAATATAAAATGCCCAACACCCATGAATAATAATGAATAAATAGGAAACTTCTAAAACCAAAATACAACCCCTTCTCAAGACATTAGTACAATGTGTAAATAAAAAGAGAGTGCAATGACCTTTAAATCACAAGCTCTACCAACATGGTGGCTCCATGTTAGCACTGTTGACTTAGCCTTTAACCCGATTAAATAAAGGTTAAAGAAACACACAGATTTTTGAAACAGTTGTATGCATGCAAAAGTCATTGATAGTTACAAGTAATATTTTGATTGTTACT
The DNA here is from genome assembly GCA_015052665.1 of Apistogramma diplotaenia. Classification (NCBI taxonomy): domain Eukaryota; kingdom Metazoa; phylum Chordata; class Actinopteri; order Cichliformes; family Cichlidae; genus Apistogramma; species Apistogramma diplotaenia. The sequence goes on along the minus strand of VOQJ01042516.1, from coordinate 21,672 downwards.
AGAGATATCTAAAGACTCTTGTAAATGCCCATACCCTTTACAAAATCCCCCAGAAGTGTTAGCGATAATTCCGAGTTGTCCTTCCCCTTCAAAGAAGCACTGAAGTGTTGTTTGAATACTATCATCATGTACTGACAGTCTGTATTGCACCCGAGAGCTTAGCATGTTTTCATATCCTACTAAATTGTCCTTTCACAGATACCTTAATGTGAGATACAGCACATAAAAGACCGAGACAGACGAGGGAAGAGATAAGGGGAGACATTTTTTAAGTTTAAAGCCCCCGCTTGGCTTGGAAGGTGGTTCTCTCTGGGTAGGAACCATACTGTCTAGTTTTCAAGCCCTTTATCTCCATATAATCAAATGAATGGAAAGTAGAAGGGGATGGAGGGATTAATTTTGTAACAATGTTCAAGCTATTAGTGTGTCATTGTATAAATGCAGCACTGAAATTGTCACTGCCACAATGTTTCAAAATGGTGCCTTTCATAAAAGTTTTTATGGGCATCACATGTTGGCCGCTTCAAAAAATATATTATTGATTAATTAGTTTGTTTACTCTGAAAAATTTTAATAGGAATTCTAAAAATACTGAAAGACTCATTAATACAGAAGCACAAAAAGCAATATTCCCCTTTTTTAAAATGCATCGCAGGTGCTTTGAAATTTTATTATTTTTAAGAAAATTTCCCGTGAGAACAGATTCGGTCTTGCACACCTAGTTACTCAAAAGTGTAATGATGATGAGGAAAAGTTGTGTTGCTCTTTGTGTTTCTCACCAAAAACACAGAAGTACCAATCTCCACCACGTCCTTCAAGTTATAGTTGTTATGCAGGTTTAACCAGCACTCTTTTCTTTAAGTTCACAAGCTGTTCAAGGCTATCCTTGAAAACGTACACCACGCAATTGGCTATTTAAACTTTCTTGCACTGAAAAACACACAGCCAAGTGCTTCTGACTTGAAGGGTTATCTGGGTGAACATTTTTCAGTTTGAAAGCCCCAAAATCATATTTACTGTTTGTTTTTTAATTTAAAAAACTGCAACAATGAGCTTCTAGAGACCTTACAAATAGGCCCAGCTGATTTCACAGTCTTTGTTTTGACTGAACCAAAGCAGATCAGTTTGTATTGGATGGAGTCCTGCATGTTTGCTGCTGATAAAGAACTTCAAATAATTATTCTGAGGGGAAAAGTACAACTGTTACTTTTGGATTATTCATTATATTTGTAAGTGAATATTTGTTAATTTAAAATTTTATTTACTTTAGGTATTTTGAATTATTTTATTTGATCTTTTTTTGTTTTCATTTCTCAGTGCATGTAAATGTCTGCTGTTTATTTCTATCATGTCAGCTGTATATTCACCTTTTAAAATTCAACCATAAGTCAAGAAGTGCCTTTTAGATCTGAGACTGTTGCATAATTAAGGATATGGAAACTGATTTAGCTTTGACAAAATCAAAGTGGGATTAATTATACGGAATCAGTTTTCTTTGTGAGAAACAGGGTGTCAATAGATAAATCAATTTTCTAATCTCTTGTCTGTTGTTAATGGGGATTTGGCTGCAAAACAGGACCAAATATGATAACATATCAATGCATTGTTGCAGCTGAACACTTAAAAATAGGCCTTCAATTTGCATTACTGTAACTGCATTATTGACTGTACTAACATAGAGCTGATTAGGTGAGCAGCCACCATGATGTCGTCCATTGGTTTTGGAATCTCTGTTGTGAAACCTCAGCATTGGTGTTATCTTTTTTCCTTTTTTTGAGCTAAAAGTAACTGCATTTTGAGGAGTGGGTGGAGTGCTAAGTTATCAGCTAACACTACAGTAGCAAGCTGCACCCATTATAAGTACGATACATCAACACACATATGCTAATTCCAGTAACAGATTAGTAAATTAATAGAATTTCCGTTACTGAAATTAACTTTTTGGATAGCCAGTAATCCACGTTACTTTCAGATCACTCTTTTAAAATGCTCCAAAAATCATCAACATGATAAGCTGATTGGAGATCCAGTAAATGGAGGCATGGCCTGGTGGACACCAGCTGGCTACTGGCCTGTTGGACAGCTGCCAGTCAAAGCAGCCGTACCCCTCACTATCATGGCTTTCTCAGACAGACAGCATCAATACAATCCCACTTGACAGTTGTTTAACGAGGTTGTGATTGCCTTAAACATTGTGGGTCATAACTAACTGACACAAATCTTTACTTCAGGCCTTACAGAAGCCGTATTCACTCTCTGTTGAGACAGTGAAGCACTAAAAACCAGTAAACACATACATTTAACTCAGCTGGACTTGACCTGGCTGCTGGCTGATATCAGGCTGGCGGCTCCCAGTGCTGGTGCTAGCTCCCTCGGAATCAATTGTGCTTGCTTTTAGAGAACTGATGGATATCTCTCTAGAATATTGCAGCTGGCCTTAAATGAATAACACTTTTATTAAGTTGAACTTCTGCATGCCTCGAAACGAGGCTATTATCACAGTAAGTTCACTGTCGCGATTTCATAAGTTGTGAAGTTTAAACAGCCTGTTTATGAAGCCTCATGATGGTGTGTCCTGCACTCTTGTGGCCCTAAAGTTGTAAAGCTTTAACATCCAAATCCAAAATTCTGAATATGTTTGATACAGTTAGAGGGTGGTGAACCAGAACAACACATGGAAGCTGAAATGCAGCTCAGACAGTCTGTATTTATTGATAACAGATTTGTGATGATACTGAGTTCACCTTTCGATTAATTATTCAGAACTACAGTGTGAAGGAAATACCTGAACATGTAATATCCTTCTGGGGTGAAGCTATAAGGAAATATGAGCATTTATGTGCAGAAGTGGGTATTTGGCATAAATTAGGTAAGCCATCACAATTTCTGAGGCAGTTAATTGGACATGGATCCGTGCCATAGGTTGGCCAAAGCCTCTGAAGCTCGGAGCTCATTTGCTGGGATGCAGAACACCTTGTCAGGGTCACAAGGTGGAAAATCTTCATCCTGCAAACACACACATGCATTTATCAGGTCCCAAATTGACTCCTGATATGAGCTAATTTTACATGAGATTAACTTCTGCATTGCAGAAACGCGCCTGGATTTTCTGGGCTGAAGGTTTGATTTGTGACAAGCTTGTTGAGTACTGAAGAAACATTTATAAGATGTTTATATAGTGAATTTCCTAAACTTGAAAGTAATTAGTTTCAAATGCTAAAGATTAAATAGCGTATATACAATAATATCTTAAATGGTAACTAAATGCTAACCACCATTTGCCAACAACAGCAGCAATGATGAAAATGATGTGTGAAACAATAAATAATTTCCGCTCGTTACAGTTGCTGAATTAAAATACAAATTGCTGTGATTCATGACAATATGGTTCCAAGGTTACAGGCTGAGGTTAAACTGTCGTATCGTTCAGCAAGCTCAGTCAATTTGCCTACGATATGCCTCATAAACTAACAGAGAAAGTTATTTTTTAGTGCATCAAAAGAAAGTGAACATCTATTCATCACAGCAGCATTGGCTCTCCTTAGAGTGCCCTTCCTCTTAATAGCACCCCTCAAAGTTTTTCATCTCCTGTGTAAGTAGCAGATCCAGTGACCTGTAGTGTAGTTTTCCTTTCACACTGTCTCATGGTTGAACCTTGAGTGAGTCAGTGTATCTTTCTGGCATAAAGGGTCCAGCAACACAAGAAACACCTTCACCCTCCCTTTTCTTTTTTATACTGTTAACAAAATGCAGAGGTGGCCTTCTGAGAGAGGTCCGCCTTGTCCATTGGTTTATGTAACTGCCATTTGGAGAAATATCACTCTGTGGATTTAGTGAAGCTGAGCCTTTGTAATCCGCAGCACAGATACTTTTACAAATCCTGTATTTAATTAGATTTTCCCATTTAGTCATTTGCAGTCAGAAGCCTAATTCCTGCATAATGCCTACAGTGAGAGAGCGTATTCTTGGCAAGCCCGTGGATTGCGTCCCATGTTCTACTTCAGTGTGTAATGGTCCAAGCAGTTCAATTTCACCTCAAATATCCCTTTCATTGTTTGAGCTTAACAGAAAAGCAACTGGCTCACGGCATGTTTTCTTTTATTTATCAGAAGATCTGTGTGAAACAGAGGTATTCTTGTACCCCTTTGATGTGAGTTATTTCGGCAGCCTAGAAAATTAAGGTGGATGTTTGACTTATGAAGGGTGAGTCAAGTAAAATATGGACAAAATATTTATAGCCGTTAAATATAATATTGTGAAGCAGTCCTGCAATGCATGCCGCATTTATGTGAGTTTTAATATTTGATTGTTTTGTCAATAAAGTTTTTACAGGTTGTCTTGTAAAACAGATGTAATTTGGCAATGTACACTGTGATAATAGGACAAACAACAGGCTGAAAATGGATACTGAATGAAATAAAAGCCTTTCGTAAGGCAAACAGATTGAATTATTGAGTCTATGACTTTAATCATTACATGTCATACTGGAGTGTTGTTTAATACGCTCATAACTTTCTGGCCCCTGCATCAAGGGAGGAAGTTTAATTGCACGAGGTCAGATAAAACTTTTTAGCTGATGTTGATTTTTCTCTTTAACCATATTTTGGGAAGTGTACTGCTGTGGTAATGGCTAAACAGTGTTGACATGTCATTTTCTTTGAAAATTCTGCCCTCCAGCTCAGTCGA
>VOQJ01042516.1:0-16966 GCA_015052665.1 Apistogramma diplotaenia | reverse complement strand
ACTGGAGTGTTGTTTAATACGCTCATAACTTTCTGGCCCCTGCATCAAGGGAGGAAGTTTAATTGCACGAGGTCAGATAAGATACCATATTTTGGGAAGTGTACTGCTGTGGTAATGGCTAAACAGTGTTGACATGTCATTTTCTTTGAAAATTCTGCCCTCCAGCTCAGTCGAGTTCCAATTAAATGCCCGGAGGACATCTGAAGCTGTTTTCACCTCCCTCATCGTCCATTTGGGAAAAAAACCTAACTGCAGACAGTATTACAATCGTATCAGCACAATGGTAAAATATTCATAATTAACAAATCTAAAATGAGTCCTTGTTACATTTAGACCACTAGAGCACTTTATGAATTATGGTTGGGAAAACAGTTTAATCTTTAATAGGAAATAATGAATCCTGAGTTAAAGCATGAAATTCTGTCATAAATAATCAAGATTGCAGGCTGCAGTACTACACAGTCTGGCATTGATCCAATACCAAGGAAAAGAAAAGGCCAGAGTCACAGATACCAAACTCTGACGCTCGTACTTTATGAACACAGCGCAAATCGGTTGAGAGCAGTGTGTTAAATTCATCATCAGCATGCTAAAATACATTTTAATGACCCTTTAATGGCTATTAATGTTAACACAACAAAATGCATCTTTCAGTTTTTTTATATTTTGGAGATTATTATATTCAGATGTTAACATACTTCGGTATGTTAACATTGTTAACATCGCGCAGAGGCAGTTTCTTGGGAAAATGGTGGTCAGAGGTTCAGCAATCAGCAAAAAACTTTGTTTACAAATTCTGGAAAAAATTCGGAATGATATCCCTCAATAATTCAGAAGGCTTTGCTGCCATCAAATTCAAATTGAGACAGTAGTTTTATTAAGATTATGTTATTTTCAATTTTTGTCGTTTTTTATTAATTCTCTATGAATATGGGTTTATGAGATTTTCCCCCTTTCTATGGTTTTTCATGTGTCTGTATAAATTGGTGTGTTGCCACAGTAGCTAATAGCCTCCCTACACATACCACAGTTAGCAGTATTTTGCATTTTGCAGCCATAAAATACGTCCATGGGATGCTTGTATTTCTCTCTGCCATCATGCTCTCACTCACTGAAGCCTACATGTGTCTGCTCAGCACCGGCGAGTCATGTGACTGCACAAAACACAGCAGGGCAGGGGAGGGGGAGGGACAAAAATTGGAGCAATGCGCTGAATATGGAAGACATAAACAAAAATTAGTATTGAGCTGATACGAATAACAACTTTGGTATCAGAACTATTGATAACTGGATTGATCCACATACTCCTAACCAAGATCCCATTATTAGACTGGTCCTAATTTGTAGACATATGCAGATGTTCATCATACGTGACATTGACGACCTTCATGAAACTGCAGTAATACAATTCCATGTTACAATATACTGTAAACCTAACTAAATAACATCTGTAGTACTTGGGGATATCACTGAAATGTATTTATGATTTGCATTTATTATTTGGTAGCATTACATCATAATTTAGCATATATACCTTAGCATAAGTTATGAGGTTATTGTGGTGATACATGTGACAGCTCAGTAACTGCATGTTCAGTATTTTATGTGACATGATAATTAGGCTGTCGTGGATTTCACATCTGTTTATGACACTGTCTGTGGATTCATATAGAACACTAAACCCTGCCATGAATGACAAGAAAATCTACTGTCATATTATGACTTATTATGCCGACTATTAAATTGGTTTTATTGATTTTTTTTTTTTGACAAACTGTATGGTTTTAATTATACCTTCTGGTCCAAAGGGGACTACTGATCGCATAATTACACACTGGATTCAGAGCGACAACAGCTTTCTAGGCTATATTTCAAAAACCTGAAGCTGCGTTAATTTAGCAGAAGCTATGAAAGATGTTTCCAGAAAAGAAATTATGTCAATATCTCAAGCCTGGTGTACGTCTGCTGCAAGCAGACATCCATCTGTGACCTATCATCCTCGAAGCACATTTAAAATCTAAACAATGGGGCATATCTTACCACACTCGTTATTAGCTTTTGCCATAATTCATCATTGATTTTTTTTTTAACTTGATCTGTTTTCAAAATTATGACATTTTCAGAAGAAAGCTATTTGAGAGATTAAGCCCAGGGTGAAGCTCTGTCGATAAGACCCTCCAGAAGCCAGTGAAACAAAAGTGGAATTTCAGTGGTAGAGATGAACATGTCTCTAAACACATGGCATACTTGAACATATTGTTTTATATCTCAAGGCTGCCTTTTCATAGTTTCCACTTTCAAACCAGTCGTGCAAATGGGAAGTCAATGCTGCTCTGTAAATAATGAACAGAGCAAAATCAGACGTTATTGGATGCACCTGCTTAAAGGGCAACTTTACTCTCTCAGCCAGCTAATAGACTGAACATTTCTGATTTTGAAGGCTGTTGAGAGATAACCTTTAAAGATGGTGAACTGCTCCTGATGAAGCAGGGTTTGTCGGGGAAAATAAAGGTACATACACCCCCCCCCCTTTTCTAATTGGATTCATACTCCAGGCGTAAAGAAACAATGTGCACTAGACATTGTGCAGACAACATGCCCTCCTGTATTCTACAGATAAGTGAAAAAGAGAATGGATTAATTTTAAACTCTGCATTTAAAGTGGACTTCAATTCCCCTTATAGTAAAGGTCAGTTTATTATTTCCGTCTGCAGTCCATTGTTGAAAGCATAATGTAGCCTATACAATCATTTTAGGCCCCTAAAGGTTCTTATCTATATTGCACATTATGACATCATGATCTTGTCTAACAACCATCTACCAACAGGCCTATGACCCATTTGTATGTGGAAAAACAGAAAAAAAAAATCACATTTTTATTCAATGCCAATAACACATGGCATGCATGATGTATTATAATGTCACCATGTTGCCTAGCAACCACCTACCAATAGGCTAAAATGATGAATTTTACAATTCATGCACCTATAACACCTTGTAAGAAGATTAGTTCTCTGATTGTAAATGAAGGCCCTTGAGGCAACTTTTGATGTGATTTTGTGTGATATAAATGAAACAGACATAGAAGTTATAAAAGCAATCATTTTAATATCACAACAACAGTTTTACTTTGCTAAGTTTAGTGTAGTGTAAATAACATGTTTTTTAAACCTTTATTTAGCCAGGCAAACAGATTGAGAACATATTCTTATTTGTGACTGTGGCCTGGGAAACGAACTCTGAGCACAGACAGTTTTGTTTGCAAGACCAAAATACCTGTCGTGGTCCTGGGCCGGTAGCCCAGTGTGTCGCATTTAATTTGTGCAGTCGTGTTTTTGCTGTATTTTTCGGGTTGTGTTGTTTGGGTTCTCAGTTTGTTGTAGTTTTGAAAAAAAATTGTCAGTTTCCTGTGTTGTACTGCTTCTTTTTAAATCACAAACATCGTTCTCTTTCAGCTTTTCTAGATAATTAATCATTCCTCATAATTTCAAAGTTCCTCCACAATGATGTGAGAGACTAATAAAGCTATACAGAAAACCACTATGTGAAGTTATTATTACTCAAGGTCAGAGGTGGCAAATGTATAGACATTCTTTACCTGACTCGAAATACAGATATTAAAAGCACGGTTCAAAGAACCAGTAGAAAAAGGGAACTCGTGATCAGACAGTAGCTTATCGTTGTGAGAATACATTTGCCTAAATCCATGAAAGTCACATGAAATCCATTGCCTAAAAATTTTGCATATTCACATGCAGATGTATCTGTTTATAGAGATCACAGTGGTGCACTCAGTTCACTTTGATTTAATAAAAAAGATAAATCATTTTAAAAAAGGCTGCCCAACAAGTGCTTTTGGGTCTGACACAATCAGAGAATTTCTTTCTCACCTGACCTGCAGCATCTCTGTGGCCTGTTCTTCTGGCTGAACTTTCTGCCACGTAACCTGTCCAATCACTGTGCAGAAAGAGTCAAATAATGGGGATATTTAGTGCAACATTCTGTGCAAAATTAATTGAGCAGATTCAAATGCTTGTTTTACAATTACAGGTGTGGTAAAACAGAGGAAATATGAATTTTTTTCTAAACTGGTCAAAAATTTAGAACACATGACATGGACTCGCATCCTTAAAGCTATCCAGCCTTTTAATTTAGGCTAATTATTTTCTGTGTGCTTGTGGTATTGAATCATTTCTATTTGACATTTAAACTGATACTTTATTTCATTTTTTTTCCTATGAGACAAACATCGCTACCTTACAATTCGACATTTATTTGAAAATCAAGTATTTACAGTCAGGAAAAAGAAAGTACACCCTCTTACAAATCTCAAGGCATAATTATAATAATAAAAACAATAATCTAGTCCTTATCATGCCTTTATAGGTAATTAGTTAAATACAACCTCAGATGAACAACACATCACAAATTACACCGCGTAATTATTTAACAAAAACTACATTCACACTGCTTCCCTAGGAATTACAATAAGAGTGTAAGTGGCCAAGCGATTAGCAGCTAAGAGCTGCTAATAAAATGCACTTGATTAATTAATCATCAGCAATTGTAACCACATTTATAAAGTAACAGTTTTAGCACTTTGCAGGTCTGGAACACTCAGGTGTGTGTTAAGACAATGCACAGGAGGGAATATATTAACGATCATCTTTAAGAAGCAATTGTTGCTGCATATCAATCTGAGGAGGCTTATAAAACCGCTTCCATTCAATACAATTCTTCCCAGCAGTTTCACCCCATTGCCAGGCTCTACGGGCTTCAGTTAGCATGTTAAACGTTAAAGTCTATGATTGCACAATTACAAGAAGACGTCTCTCTAAAAGAACATAGCAGCACAGCTTAGATTTTCAAAGTTGCATCTGAGCAAATCAGCATCTTTAGGACAGACTGGAGATGTCTGGCCATATTGAACAGAATGACATTTGGAGAAAACCAAACACATATCAACACAAAGAGTTGATTCTGTAACAACTGTTAAGCATTGCAGTGGAGGGGTGATGAGTTGGGGTTATTTTGCAGGGACTTGAGCATCTTGCAGTCCACCATGAGCTTCTCTGTATACCAAAGAATCTGCTGATATTGACTGGAATCCACGCGAGCCTCAGCTTTAACAAGATTCCCAGTACCTGCACTGGCCGCACAGCCCCACAGCATGATGGGACCGCCACTAAAATCTTACTGTGGGCAGCAAGTGTTTGTCTTGGAATGCTGTGTTCATTTTCCGCCGTGCATCCCACCCCCTGTTATGTCCAAATAACTCAATTTTAGTTACATCAGTCCACAGCACCTTCTTCCAAAACGAAGCTGGTTTGTCCAAATGTGCTTTGGCAGACTTCAGTGACTCTTTTTGTGGCGTGTGTGCAGAAAAGGCTCCTTCTGCATTACAGCTTTTCCTTGTGAAAAGTGCGCTGAATAGTTGAACGATGCACAGTAACACCATCTGCAGCAAGATGATGCTGTAGGTCTTTGGAGCTGCTCTGTGGGTTGACTATGACTGTTCTCACCATCATTCGCCTATATGAGGTTTTTTCTTTGTCCTGCAAGTAGGACTGTGCCTGAGGTCTCCCATTTCCTCACTATGTTCCTCACAGAGGAAACTGACAGCTGAAATCTCTGACAGAGCTTTTTGTATCCTTGCCCTAAACCATGATGTTTTCAGGTCATTTGAGAGTTGTTTTGAGGCTCCCGTGTTGCCACTCTTCAGAGTAGATGCAAGGAGGAGGGATACTTGCAACTGGCCACCTTAACCCTTTCTCATATTTGGATAAACCTTTCTATGTAGGTCAAGGGTCAATGACCTTACAAAACAAATTCTGTGTTCCAGTAATTAGTGCTAAAGGTATTCAAATCAATAAAATGACTAGGGTGCCCAAACCTGTGCACCTGCCTAAAGATCGATCAATTCCCGTGTTATCGCCCATCCGACAGATCGTGTAATTACATGTAATTACAAGAGATAAAGCTATTACAGAAAAATGAAAATGACCATAAAATGAAGGTTTATTGCTATGGATAATAGGACCTGTGTGTTATCTTAGTGACCCAATGTTTGGAGAGTGATATATTTGTGAGACGGACATCAATAAAAGCAGCTAAACATCTGCTGTCATGTCCTGATATATAAAACATTTGAACTGAAAGAATTATACTATGTATGAGATTTCTAGATTTAAAGAAAAACTTATTCCTGACATGCAGCCTCTAATGAGTCTTTCAGTAAAAACAAAGCCAACACAATCTCCCCCAAAATCACTTTCTCAATCGTAAGTGCACTCTTGCTGTAACACCACATCACAGTTCATCAATCAACTATAAATGAGCTAGGTTAATTAATCGGCAGCCAAACATTAATATTCTTCACTATCACTGTTACATCCAGACAGTCAATTGGAAGATGATGTGATAGATGTGTTGTGGCTGCCTAAGGGTTGTGAGGGAGAAAATGCAAGGTAGACGAGTTACCTGAGATATTCTGCAACCTCAACCTTGGGCAGTTAATTGAAGAGAAATCACACACGCCAGTGCGGAGTGCTTCACACTTCCTGGTCTCACATGTGACTGTCATCCCACAAAAATCCAACCCCAAAAGTAATTTTGCCAACTGGCAAACTTACAAGTTATATGCCCAGTCATTCACAGTGAATTCACCAGATAATCGAGCCTGTCCTCAGAGTGAAAACGTAAACATTGGTCGTTTCAGAATCCAGAAATTAAGACCAATATTTACCTTGTTGAAGGTTAAAAAAAAGCGACATCTAGCGGTTGTGGACGAAAGTGCGTGTAAATAACGTGTTCGATTTTGTCTGGCAGACCACAGAAAAAGACGTAAATATGTACCCCTGACCACAGAGAAACAAACATAAAAGGAGGTTAAAAGAGCTGAAAATGTAGTGGAATAAGGCCACGAAGACCCACTTCTGGATACGACACGCAAAGGCGGAAGTAGACGCGGTCACTTGCAAAGGCGGAAGTAGGCGCGGTCATTTGGAAACGTAAGTATAGGTCGTATTTCGGCCCTGTAGAAACGACGGATGCGTACATTTTGATTATGATGAATACTTACGTTTTGTTTGGAGGACATGTTGAGATAATCACTTATATTTCTCACAAGGGTGTAATTGGACATTATTTAGTTCTTAAGAATTGGCTGGTTAAAAAAATTATCCAATCATGCCTTATATTTGTGCCCTTATGCAGGCCAGGGTAATGTCTAGAAAAGTTAAGAGTGGCATTGCATCAGTGAAACTGGCTAAAAAGGGTAGAAACAAATGTCTGCTACCGCTGCTTTGCCTCACTTTTATGCTGAATGTTTGTGGGACTGGATGGTCAGACTGTAAATTCATAGAGGTGAAGTCTCTTTAAAGTGAAGTTAAAGGTAATTAGACATGAATTATTTGGCTTGATTAGAGGGATACCTCAGGTTAGCTGGAGGGTGCATGATTTAATTTCAAAAGGTGCGAATGAGAATAATTTTTATTGATGAGCACACACATCATTTTGAAGTAAAATGCAAATGCAGCCACAATGGTTTGTTTTCAAATGGGTGGTTGCATTTATTTATGCACTCATCTTTCATTCATATTATAAGGACTTAGCACTTGACGAGATCCTAAATGACAGGTACCTGCCTGGGTGTTGGGCAGTTAATAAATTCTTTCTTCTCCCATCTGATGGAGTAGCTGATGCGACAAACACCACTATCACCACTGTTTAAAAATGTCATTGTTTTAAACCTCTTTCTCAATTTCATTACAAGAGGAAGCTGATCTTGTAAGACAGCCTTCTGGGTTGCTTAATTTAATCAATAGTAGTTGATTAAAACCTTGCTGTCTTATCTCATATCCTGCATTAGTTACGACTGCCTTTGGGAACTGAAACTGTAACTGCATATTTTGCGAGTCTCTGAGGATAGATGGTACAATAGATAAACTGCAATATTTTTGAAGCAAATTTAATTGAATATCAGTGTTCTAAACTCTACAATGCTAAATAGTTTGGACAGTTGCATTATGCATTATTTTAAATAATTGGTTTCTACATCAGGCAGTGGGTGTCCTTCCTGTTTATGAAAATAAGTGCTATTAAGTCAACCAAATGCTTTATATTAAACTAAATCATGAATGCAGAGGTATAGGAAATCACATATGACAGCTTAATAGTTAATTGCTTATGAAGAAACAGGCAGATGTCAGTGTAGCTGACCTTATATGTGTAACAATGCATCTACTTCACTTTATTATTATTTTCTGAGGTAACATCTAAGTGCTAAAGATCTGATGCATTACCTGCCCCTGAGTCAGAAGTTATTTTCAGTGTCTGGTAGTGGACCCTGGGCTCACTGCCCGACGTCAAGGATCCCAACTGGCATTTGCCATAGAAAACCAGAATTGGCAGGTGCACCACTGGTGCCCTGTGCTTTTCACAGCGACAGACATGAAAGAGTCTGGAGAAGCCGTGGAGAATGTTACGCATGTAACACTGTTCAGCATGACTGGTTTGGTGGTGGGTCACTGATGGTCTGGTGATGCACAGACCTCTACAGGCTACGGTGAGAGTATGCAGGCAGTTCCTGGAGGTCGAAGGAATTGAAGTAAAGCAACATTATGAGTAGTTTGTACTCATAATACTCTGTCTAAACTTTAATGTGGAAGTTGGTTTAGACATTTTAACACTGTAGTTGGAAAAGCAAAAATGAACCTTCATGGGCTTTTTTTTTTTTAAACAACTGATTAGTAAGTGCAGTAGTCGGTAGTCATAGCACCCGGTGTATTTTTGTGGGATTGAGTCAACACACTAGAGTCACCAAGTTCACCATAATTAAAAATAAAGCATGTCCTTCCATGAGACAGTGTGCCTTTCTGATGTGGTGTTAATAGTTTTGTACAAAAATAGAAGCCTGACGCACATCAGCACAGCTACGTCAGGCTTTGGCTACACACGAAATACTTGTTAGTATTTTCAGTTCATTGATTATACATGATCAATTTATTATTATCATTATTAAATCATTTGTTAAAACACATCATGGTCTTAGCAGGTGCTAATAAGTGGTTTCTGAAGCAAGACCCAGAAACAGCCTCGAGGTGTTTGTCAGAAGCAGTGTTAACACAGGAGGTAATTGCAATGAGAGGCTTTCCGATGTGGGCACACGGGGAGATCACTTTAAGAGAGAGGAGAAAGGACTCAGCCCAGGTCGAGTTTCCCGGGAAGGAGTTTGAATGTTGCAGGAATGAGTTTGCAGGACAGTGAGTCTGTGAGCTTACTTCAGGCTGGTTTCCTCTCATTCATTAACATGCAGGTAGGAGCGATGATACCAGAAAGCAAGAAAAATGATAAGCATCATATGTGCAAGTAGTCCAGCATATAATGTGTAATATGTTCTTGAAATCAAAGCCACTAGATGACATTAGGAAGTGGAGAGGCTTCAATTTTGAGTGTGTTTTCATGTAGAGGAGCCACTGTTTCCCTAAGGGATGTAAAGATGTACAGTAATATGACTGTATAAAATGTAGTGCTTGTCACTTATGATAATTTTGCTATTTTGATGAGCTTCTGTAAATCTGGATATGCTAATTAGCTTATGCTAATTTCTGAAAATGTTTCAATTTGATGGACATCACAGTGGTTAGCACTGTTGTGTTACAGCAAGAAGGTCCTGGGTTCGAATCCAGCATCTGGCTGGGGCCTATAGGCATGATGTTCTCTTTGTGTTTGCGTGGGTTTTCTCTGAGTGCTCCAGTTTCCTCCCACAGTCCACAGACATGCAGTTAGTGGGGTTAGGTTAATTGGTGATTCTCTATTGGCCGTAGGTGTGAATGGTTGTCTGTCTCTCTGTGACAAGCTGGTGACCTGTCCAGTGTGTATCCTGCCTTTTGCCCTCTGGGACCTGCTCTTACAGCCCAGGAAAAGTCTGAATCTACAAATTAATTTTCCTCAGTCAGAGGCCACTGCTAATGACTGCTTTACTGCAGGGTTTCCCTTTCATTCCAATACTACAGTAGACTTTGGATCAAAAATACCAGAGAAAATAATACCTATCATAATTACTAAATTTAACAGAAGTGTTAAATTGTGAAAATGCATTGCAAGTGTACAAAATATTCTCTTCCGATAAAACCCGAAAAGCAGTAATCCAACTGCAACTAATAATCGCTTTTAAAGGTTATAAGCTGATGAAGTCCATACTGCTGTGCACACTGGTTTACTCCCATGACATACATACAGTGGAACGGAGTAATCATTAATTTGCTTTTCCAACTGTCTGGATGTGAGGGCCTTTTGTACAGTGGAGATTGTAGGACACAAAATTAGGCTGCATTGCTAACATTAATGACAGTTCGATTCTGCTCAGTGTTTTAATGCATGAAAATGTTAGCCAGCATCCAGAAGCAATCGAGATTGAGGATGCTGAGCATTAAATAAATAAAGAAAATCTGAGTAGATGCAAGGAGGAGGGATACTTGCAATTTTTACTTTAATTACAGTAACTAAGTTAGTTTTATTTATATACTGTACTAATGAGTAGTACAGTACACAGGCTGTAAGCTGTACTTGTGTTTGTTTTTGCACAGAAATTGTTATATATTGTTATATGAAGACACTTTTTATTATTATTAATTGATTAATTGTGTGGACTAGTAGTGGAATTAAATTATATGCCATTACCTGTTTCAGTTTGACAAAAAATGTCACTTTGGCTACGCTTTGAGAGTTAAATCTCATATTTTCTGACTTGTGAGCAAAGGCACTGCTATGCTCTTTGTGAAACTAGATTATATTACTGAGGTGCAGGCTCATGCTCGAGAAGTTGGCCATTGTTCATGTGAACTGCAACGTCAAAACAACCCTGTAACCATCTATACCGTTGCTTTAGGTGCATTCCACTCACTGCAATCACCTCTTAAATTATAGTTGTCCCAACTCAGGAAAAAAGTAAAAAACTTCTTGGCACTAAAATGTGAAAAGAGGAAGTTGGGAGGTTTTCAAAGTTTTTTGCAGAGCTTACAGTATTATCTTTTTTTAAACGCTGCAGCAATCTGCATGTAATCCATCTGAGAATCTCTGTCCTTCACTGTTATATCAGTAAAATCCATGTAAAGACCAGCCGCTTGCGCACTTTTGAGTGCACCTTTTGAGAACCGATCTTTTAGTCTTGCATCCTTTGCTGGACACAACGACCGGATTATAACAAGTGCAATGCACTGTATGTTTAAATCTTCGAATCTTGGGTCAGCATCTGTACTCTTTTATCAGAAGGAATTCAAAATAAATACCATCTTTACAAAAACGACAGGCAAGGTTCCAACAGCCACAGTTACAAATTGGCTTTTCAACAGCCTGCTCTTTGAAACACACTGCTATCATTCTGCCTTACTGATTTTGACAGGCCAGTTCCATATATTCTTCTCACAATGTGCACAGACATATTGTCACAACAACCTTGGTTCAGCAATGAAAAAGTTATAGTTGACATGATTTTGCTGTCCATGGTGTGTCCATGGAAGACATGGCCAACTGAAGTATTACTGAATCAAACTTAATATGAAACCCATAAAAGCTGTAAAGTGAATGTTTGCTTCCATTTTCACTCTGGCCTTGACAGGAGTCATTTTCAAAAAGCCTTTAAAGTTGTGCCGATATTAGATCAGCTGTCATCTTCGACGCTGATTAAGGCATACGGGCACGTTGAGTTTTAGAATTCTGTGAGTAACTTTCCACACAGAATTTTAAGTTCAAAAGAGCTTTAAATTTCTGCAGCCACCGTGCACGGTACATCTAATAATCCAACCCCCAACAGGCACTTTGAGTTGTGTGAGTTTAAATAAACTATAGGTATATGGTTAATATAGCTCTGCATGTGTTAATACAATTTTCATAGATAGAATATCGCTTATCTTTTTGGTTAAAACGTTCATATGTACATTGGATACATTTAAGCAGCTAGAATGAGAATTAGCACCTGTAAATCTGAGGCCGTGGTCCTCTGACGGAAAAGGGTGGAGTGCCCACTCCATCTCAGGGATGAGTTGCTGACCCAGGTGGAGGAGTTCACAAGTTACAGGAGAAGGGAGCAGGAGATTGACAGGCAGATTGGGGCACTGGTCTGTTGTAGTAAAGAGGGAGCTGAGTGTGAAAGGGAAGCTGTCGATTTACCAGTCAATCGACGTCACTACTCTCACCCACGGTCACGAGCTCTGGGTAGTGACTGAGAGAACGAGATTGGATGGATAAAGTTTGGATGAAGATGGATGGAGTTTGGTCAAATTGGTACAAATGTCTGTTGACTGTTCTGCATTCCTTAAAATTTCCCACTGACAATACAATAATAATAATAATTTTAATTATAATAGAAAAAAGTAATAATAAATGTAAAAGAAAAAAATCATACTCTTCTCTGTACTACTTATAATGTTGGCAGTGCACCTTTTGCATTACATCAAGAAAAAGAGATGTTACATGTAGACTCCAAAAGATTCAGTAGGTCAAGGAACACAAAACTGAACCTATTAAAGCAGATTTAGTTTTAATAGCTCTTCTAATGTTGCGGTTTTTATGTTTGTGTTTCTGGCTGTTAGCTTTGTAAAAGTGGTGCAATGTGCTGGCAATACACGGCTCGACAATGATCTTAAAATGCAATAAAATGTTAATGCCTGTGTAGGCTAAAATGAACCACCATGGGTCATTCACAATAAGCCCGATCCATTTGGAAAAGGCAGAGCTGCACACTCTCCATTCATAATATACCACACCATTAGTTCTAATGGATGTGGGAAGATATCTGCGCTCCAACAATAATGAAAGAGCTGTTGTGGAAAGATTCAGTCATTTCAGAACTTGGGAAATAGATTGTAACAATGAAAATCCCCGTGAAGTCTGTTTGACTCCACAAATCAATCACCGTTCTTAACAGCACAGGACAGAATCTGCAAACACAATAAACCTTTTTGTGCTCTGTGAAAACCCAGATGGATCCATAGAATAGAGGCATTAGCAACAGAAATTAATATGGTGTCACCATCTGTAACATTACCGATCCAAATCTCCGTTTCCACTTCAGATCTATGAATGATTAATATGAAACATGACTGCCACCGTCCACTCTTACTTTGACTGTGTCGCCCTTGAGCAACACAATTAACCTCTAACTGTTCTATTCAAATTTCACTGGGCACTTCCTGGTTGTGTTGTGTTTGTATCTAGCCTCAGGCCAGTGGAAAATACAATATGCTTCCTGCCGGCTAAGCTGGCTAAATATGTGGGAATGCTCCTTTTGACTGAATAGTCATTACATAAAGAAGTTGAAGCTCCAGCAAAACGTGTGGTATGAAGAACAACCTAAATGCATTGGTTAAGTAATAAAGTTGCTCTTCATACCACAAAGCCTTGTTCTTCTCGTTGGAAGTAGGTGAAGAAGATGTAGGTGAACTTGACCTAGATCCATTCTGAGGAGGTTTCAGGCATAACCAGAACCAAAGTGCCTTGAGGTGACTGTTATGATGCAAAACAAATCAGTAGACTTTCTATAAAGGACTTTTACAAGTACTTTGGGTAATTGTGATTACATGACCATGTATTGTAGATTGTTCCTCAGTGTCCTCTGATACAAATCAAGTGAGTTTAGTGGTTGGAGTGAGGGGTATATATATATACACACACTTCAAGTAACCCTTTATGATGTGACGATGACGATGCAGGGACATTTTAGTTTCAGCACAAAAACATTTCTGTCTCAGTCACACTAGAGTAAAAATTGGACAGCATCCTTCTTGCAACTTGAAAAAGTGAGTACAACTTGTCTGCAATGCGTCTCTATGCAATCAGACTTGACTCAACTGGTTGCCAAATGAACTCTGGTTATATTCTGAAATTTATGCAAGGTTGTAATTTTGCAGTTAAACTGTTATCCTACTGCAACTACGTCACCATTTGTGGAGGAATTTCTGAATGTCTGAGACTCTGAGGGACTCTGAATGTGATTAGTTAATGTCAGTTTCTGTGTATATAAGCAGCAACAGGAGCCAAGAGGTTTGCAGACTGACAGTTAATTGCCATGTTGTCTAAAGTAATAGACGGACCCCATCTTAAAGCTGTTTTATCACCTTTTTGCTGCACCAGATATGTGACTGTGAGGAGGCACAGATGAAGCAACCATCTGAAAGAAGATTTCAAGTTCTTTGCACATGGTTACAACACTTTTGGTGGTGCTGCGATGCCCAACCACTGTTTTCTTTAGCGTGACTAAATAATCGTGGTTTAGATTGATACGAGTACCTTACCATAGTCAAATTAATAGACAAACAGCAAGGCTTTGAAACCACTGTTTCAATTAAAATCAATTAAAATGCAGCACAGATTTGGAGCTGTATCCTCGCTTGAAGTCTGACGTTTGGTTAACCCAGTGAGCCACCCCGGCATCCTCCTTTGGTACTCTCACAATTGTTATACTGTAACTACTGAAGAGTTTTTGTCATTTGAAAGCATATGGTGTTTTTGTTATTTCCCAAAACGACTGGCGTCCTAGAGAATTGGAAGTGCGTGGGATTAAAGGCATCTCTGCTTAAACTAAGTTGCAAACAATACAAACACAAACTTCTCCAGAGATGGCTGTTGGTGTAACTCAAGTATAATACATTGCTTATTGCAATCAAAAACGGGCCTTATAATCTGTGACCAATCTGATCCCTTTCAATTATTACTGTATGGAGTGACTCAAAGCAGTGGAAGTGACATATTCCACTCAACAGTCTTTAGGTCTTTTAACGATGCTGATGATGACAAAGAATGAAAAATATAGATTCAGCTTTTACTGAGGCTGCAGTGTCTTAATTGCACACCACAAAGCACTTTTGGGGCTTAGCAGCCTGTTTCCTGGACCATCCCCCGACAACCTGAAACTTGTGCCACTGTACCCCACCCCTCACAAACACTCTTTTTTAAATCCAGCATCCCCTGATCCCTGCCTCTCCCGGCCCTCTCTTTAAAATGTTCTGGGCAAAGGGCAGCTCTCCAAGCACCATTTTAATGGTGAATTTGCACACGGTATTCTCATATTTTAGTGCAGTATTAAAAATATTGTAATTTTGTATCTAAAGGTCATAATTTGGCTCTTCTTAAATGCCTTCAGTGCATGTCATTTGAACTTCATCATTCTATAAGACATTCTTAGAACTCGTAGACCACAGGTCAATTATATAGCGTGGCACTCTTTTCTCTCAAAAAGAGATCTCAGTTTAGGAGGAGTGACTCTGAATGGCTTTAGTTGGCTTTTTCTGGAGCTGCAGTAGGCACTGAAGGATTTGTGATGACCTTGGACTGGAAGTCTCCCAAGGGAACATGACAAAATTACAGGAGATTATTTGATGTCGTATATTAGTACGTTTTGTGTGGGATAAATGGTAAAGATACAAGTGATGCTGGAATGTGATAATTACTGAATCATTTGATGCATACATGTTAGAAATGGTCCTGCAGTGGACATCATGGAATACCAGAGAGACAATAGACGTAAAGTTTTGTTTAAATTGATGATACCACTATGTATGAAATGAGTAAAAAAGTATGAAGCAGAAGGGCCAATTATTTATGCGACTTTAACTTTGTGTCTGTGCTGTAATACAGTGCTGACAGAATTTTCCCACATCCAGACATATAAACACACGACAGATTTCCCCACACTGACTATGTGATAGTTGCCACAGCATTATGTGTACCCAGGATCGCGCTTTAGCGTGATCTCTCACACACAGAGACGTGCATGTTTTGCAAAATTACTAAAATATTGTCACCTGTAAATGAATATAAAGATATTTTTTTTACAGTTGAGCTGGATCTGAGTGATGCCTGGGAAGATCAAACCAATTAACCGAAATACCTCAGTTACATTGTGCATTTTTTTCTTTTTTATCTTGAATCCTGAATAAGCTGCAGTGTGAGCACAGACTAATAACAGGAAGACATGACAGCTATGGCATGCAGGGCAAACCAGATTTCAGCACACAAGAATACTAAAAATCAGTGTGGTGGTTTGGGTTTGCGAATGAGGCAGAGGGAACAGACTAGCATGTTCTGCATTCAAATATGAGACAGGAATACTGATGGACTCTTCACACTGCAGTTTAGTTTAGTCTCCTTAGTGCAGTTGCTTAGTTTTAAGTGAGGAGGCCTATCATTAGGCATACATTTTAGCATGTAGACAGGAGGAGTGTGACTGGAAAGCAGTCCTCATTTCTGATTCCAAAGGCTGTCTATGTGGCTCAAGAAGCAAGCACGGTCGGGAGTCACTGAAAAGCAGATTGTTACTTTCATCCTCCCCCCCAAAATCTTTGAAGCTATGCAACAGTAGGCACAGTCCTTGAACCTGAGACGCAAGAGCCAGTTTTAAAATTGTAGAATTCAGTCTGCTTTGTATTCGCACGACGTATCTCGTAGAAGAAATGCAAATTCTTTCAGATGCAGACTTCATCATTATTCAGGTCGACACATTGTTAAAAGCGGACACATTGATGTAGATAATTGGTTTGCATTGCAGTTACAGCATTTAAAAGTAAAAAAAAAAAATTGTGCCAAAGAACAAGGAAACAGCCGAATTTTTTAACTTCCCTTATCTCAAGGTGGCCAGGCAGTAAAAAAAAGAGTGGTCGAAGTTTTCTGGAGCATCTCACTGATCAAAATCATGGGGCGCAATCCCCACAAAGGTAGTATTGGTTTTTATGGATCTGAAAAGAGCTGTGAAATTGTTCTAAATTGTTTGGGACACAGCTGGCAAGAACAACTTGAATTTAGGCTCAGCTATTGCAATAAACACCTGATGTTACTATTATAATAATTTGAATGGTGTTTTTCTACTTTTATACATTATTCATATTATGTTATTTCAAACACATAACATTTTAAAATGGCTATATATATATATATATATATATATATATATATATATATAGAGGTAGAA
>VOQJ01042515.1:34534-52589 GCA_015052665.1 Apistogramma diplotaenia | reverse complement strand
AAATTTAGTCAAAGACACATAGATTATTGACTCCAACAGATTTTAAAAGAAACAAAAGCATGCAAATATGCCCTAAAACAGAGAGAACACATTAAAATACGAGAATAAACAATCAGCAGCCAAAGAAAATCAAAGACTGAACCAACACTGATCCCATAAACGCTGCAGCCTGAGCAGTCACAGGATGCTCAAAAGCCCCGTTTACATGAACAGTCTCCTTTGTTTAGACCGTGCTTACTCTCTGAACAGCAATAAACAAAGAAAAAAAATTTTCTGCACATTTTACCAAAATACATCTACCTCGCACTTGCCACGTCATGGTGTAACACTTGAAGATGAACTGTACAAGATGGACAAGATGAACTGGAATCTCTCAGAATTCCACTGCTCCGGGCTTCTATCAGCATGCTGCATTACTGCCCAGTACAACAGCTACAAATGTTCCTGCATGCAAGTGATAGCACGTACTTCTCAAACCGATCTGACATAAGTGCATAATGTGAGTGTGCAAGATTGTATCTAATTCCTCAGCCGGGTACACTTTCAGGGCCCAGCTGTGTACCACTTGTAAGAAGTTTCAGATTTCATGCACAGAGAATTGATTGCCTTCCAGCAACGCAGCAGTAACTCTGCTAGGTAATGCAATGATTAACCAAAGAGCCAACGTTCCCAGATTTAAATTTAAAAGGAGTGAAGAGGAAGGAAAACTTGAAATGAAATCGAAGCAGCATGTCAGTTGGGGGTAGTTCTCATCTGTCACTTATCTTACATTGCTTGAAGTCGCTGCATTCCACTTGCTTGCATTTGCAACTGTACAAAGGTGGATCCAATGGCAACATTATAGCCTTAGAAATATATTCAACTTCCTGAGGTTTTAATTGCACTGTTTGTTATATGTGGTTGTAGTTAACTACATTCATAAAATATTTTACACTTAACATTTCCCCCCTAAAATTAATAATAATAACATGACCTTGCACAACTATATAATTATATTTGATATAAGTGTCACACTCAGATTATACGACATGTCCAGAGTGTAAATTGTACAGAACAGATGCAGATAATAAAAAGCAATTGATGTTCCCAGTCATAGTGTGTGTTCCTGCTGTTAGACCAAACCACTTGTCCCAACTACTGTTCTCAAGTTCATTTTACCAGGAGACAAAGAGTCCATTTATCTAAGGGGAGACAGAGAGGGAAGGAGGAGGCAGTGGAGAGTAACGCACAGAGAGAGGACAGAGGGGAGAAAGACGACTGACAGAAGAGCTTTCCAAAACAGCAGATTCTGGAATGTCGGTGGAAGGTGCCACATAGTTCCAAATATTTGTTGCTCTGTCGGCACGGCAACAGGACGACCAACATGTTTATCAGCAAACCCCTACAATGATACCAGTGATTCTAGAGAGAGAGAGGAAACACCCAGAGAAAAGGAATGAGGACTGCGATTGGGAACAAAAAGTTATTTTAAAAAACACAAGAGGGCTGAACAATAAAAAGCCTGTGAGTTCCATTGTTGACTTTACATTGTGAAATGCAGGTCCGTGTGCCAACGTGTGCACACAGCCATGCAGGGGTGACAGTTACAGGCGCCTGCAGACACAGCAGCAACTGCACTAACACATGGGAAACAGAACTAAAACTATTGTCACTCTACGTGGTGCTGCTTCCTCCCCTCAGCTTCACCCACTGTCAGTGTTATGGTTTTGCTTAGACACACACACACACACACACGGAATTCTCTGTTGTCACCATACAGTATCTGATAATATACACAGTAATTTGATCAAATAAGGAAATGTACTGGTTGACTTTGGTCCACTGAGTCCAGTATCCTCCAGTATTGGGACACAGTACGGAAAGTTAACAAAGCAAAAAAGAATAAAGCAAAAACCCTTCTTGCAGACAACATATTTACCCTCTCATTGTTTCACTGATTTGTACACTTTGTTTTGAATGCTGAATTATGGCTGGAATCATCTTGTTGTGTTTTCTTTTCTTTTAATTATCATTTATCCATTCACTGTGTGAAAGACCTCTTGGTGGTCTGTTGATTAAACATACTCCAAAAACACCAAATATTGTCAACAGGTCCAGTTCACTAACTTTAAATTTAAATAGTTGCAGTACCAGTCAGCTGGCAATCTGGGAACCCACTGTTTAGTCTGTTGACCAGTTTTGGTATAACCAGTGGATATCCAAACCAACACTTGGATCTTCATTTGTCATTGTTTATGAATACAAAGACATTTTTTAAAATGCTATTTAAAAAAAACAAACTGCCATCACATGATAGCCAGTGGATGTGCATTTCTGTGAATGAACCAGAGCTACAGAAACCAGAAATCTCCTGCTGCAGAAATCTTGTCTCTTGCCTACAGATTCTACATACTCATGCAGAATCTCTTTATAGAGATTAAACTCTTAATGACTATTGGTCAGTGTCAGTACCCAGTGTCACTTAAAGCGCCCACACCCTCAATCATGCAGTTTTAATGGGAGATATATCCAAGGGTTCATGAACTATAGACATCAAAACATTTGTAAACATACAGTATATACGCAGCCACTTTATTCAGTACAACTTTTCAACTACATGTTAATGAAAATATTTAGCTAAACACATGACACCAATTCAATGTATTTGGGCATGCAGACATGCAAAAAGAACCTGCTGAAGTTCAAACTGAGCATCAGAATGGGGAAGAAAGGTGATTTAAATTACCTTGATTGTGGCATGGTTGTGGGTACCACATGGCCCTGAGTAACTGCTGGGGTTCCTGGACAATGAACTTGAGGGTCTGAAAAAGAGAAACTATCTAGTGAGCAGCAGTTCTCTGGTGGAAAATGCCTTGTTGATGCCAGAGCTGGAAAAGGAAATCAAAAGTAACTCAAATAACTACTTTTTACAAACCAAAGCATGCAGAAGACCATCTCTGAGGCTGCTGGTGCAATGGTTCAGGAGATTTTCGTGACACACTTTGGGCACCTTAGTATCAGTTAAGCCGCTTCCAGCAGATACACAAGGTTGCAAAGCTGAAATCATCTCAAACTGTTTTCTTAAACATGCCAATGTGGCATCTACAGTCACCAGATCTCAATCCAGTAGAGCACCGTTGGGATGTGGTGGAATGAGAAATTTTCATCACGTACATGCAACAAATCTGAAGCAACTGTGCAACAATGCAGAACCAAACTCTGAGGAATGTTTCCGGGCACCTTGTTGAATCTATGCCATGAAAAATTAAAGCAGTTCTACAGGCAAAAGGGGGTCCAACCCAGTACTGGCAAGCTTCTATGTTGGTTGCTTTAGCTACTGCTGCACTGCGTTTTTATCATTTGCTGTAAAAGCCTCCAGGCGCTTATTTGGACATCTATTTTGAAGCACAAGCTAAATAACTTTAATTTCAGGGCTGACTTTGCCTCCAAGAGCTTTCCCCCCTGGAGGTTATGCTTCTTACTATCTTTGCTGTTGCAGAATTCTTTGGTAGACTTCAGTTCAAGACTGCCAAGTCCTTCTCTTATGTCTTCTGTTTAAAATAAATTTAAATTGGTGGTCTAGAATGTCATTGTAATGCACACATGTAAGCCAATATGACTGAATTATTGGCTACAATGTTAATACAGCATAAAATTGTATAAAATCCATTGTTAACAGCCAAACAGCCATTAAAGTTGGAGTCTCCTCCCTTAAAATGATAATACCACTCAATATTGATCTGTGATCAGGTTTCATAGCTGTCTCAGAGGAGGGTTTTGAGAAAGATCTCTATGTGCTGGAGTGTGTTTATGTGCTACCCTGCATATGTGTGCATCAGCGCGAGATAGAGGAAGGTGAAAACAGAGAGAAGGGAGTCTCTTTATACTGTTGCACACCATTCTGCAAGATAGAGTTCACTTATACTCATACGTATCCAGTAAAGCCTGAATATAATTTAAGCAAAACTTTCACTGTGCCATTCGTCTTTCTGACTAGCCAGTATTTATGTTCTTTCCTCATCAGTAAATACAAAAGAACAAATATTCATTCTTCCTTCTTTCACGTACAGGCTGAAACTGCTGCTCGACTTAAAACAATCGCTCAGTCCTGTCACTTTCTCCCTCCGTCTGCCTCCGTCTCCCTCCTCCTTCCCTCTACTTTTTTTTATTGCCTCTGAAAAGCCAGGCTAGAATAACCAGCAAGTCCAAACACATGCTGACAACCTCCCAGTCACACTTGTACACACAAACAACACACAAATGCAGCCGGAGACATACTAAAACAAAAACACACACGCACCTTGTGCGGTTGGGTAAGGTTCCCCAGCTTGCAGAGGTAAATGGAGTGGAACAGGTTAGTATTGCTGCCTTATAGTGTCCCACCTGTACAAACACAGTGCCTGATCATGGCTAAACAGGCGCACACACATACATGGACATAGGCATGGACACACACTATTAGTGCTCCATCTGGACTGAGGCACTGGTGGGTTTTAATAGCTATCGATCATTTTCCCTGGTGACACACTCACACACTCGCCTCCCTGTTATAGGCCAAACAGAGCCAGCTGAGGACTCATACAGATCCCCAAGAGTATACACACATACACACAGGCACACACACTGAACACTTGCACACAACCTAATAATACAGTACCGAAAAGACCATTTTTTTTGTTTGTCTGTGTGTGCAAGTGTGTGTTGGGGGAGAGATTGAAGGAGAGTCCTGCTGTGGCTCAGTCTGCCTTTCTTTTTAGATGAGGTTATTTAATTTACATAATGAGGCCCAGGCTCACTCTCGTAGATTGAATTACACTGAGATAACAAATAAAAATGAATACAGACAAGCACCCCTACAATCATACAAATCCCAGTCTATGTAGCCCTTTCGCTGGAGTTGTGGCTTACTTTGACCATGATAAAAGAGTAACTGTAAAGGAAAAGTAAACTCTGAAGACCTGCGGTGTGCCCAGCCTCACCCAGTGACGTCACTGCACCTTTGTGAGTGAGTTACAGTGCTCTGAATGGGTCAAAATGAGGAAGAGCCGATCGATATTCCATATGATTCTGACCAGTAAATCTCGGAAGTGATTAGTCAGGGTAGTTAGTGACGATTAATTGTCAAAGCTAATAAAGTTCTTTGAGTGTGAGGGTGCCAGAGAGGCTGCTGGGAATTGTGTTGATTTTATGACCAAATTAATTAAAATGGCACCTTAAAAATCACTGTCAAAGTCCGGCATCAAACAGTCATTGTACATTTGGTGAAGGGCGGAACAAAGAGACATCAATCAGGGAGATTCAGTGTGTGTGTCTGAGTGTGTGTAATAATCAAACACAGTGATTCCTTCTTTTACACCATGCTGTAAATCTAGAAAGGAAAGAGGGACATTTGTCATTTAGCACTGTCTGTCTTTTTCATTATAAAAATTGCTGCCACACTATCTTCTCGTGTAAGACAGTGTGATAGTGTGCGTGCACTACACAAGTCTACAATTAATGGTAAAAAGGTAAAAGGGGAGTGCGAAAAGCTTTTGTATGATTAAGATTCAGTGGGAAACTAAAGAGAGGATGAGGTGTAAAATGCAGTTTTAATAGAAAATTTGGAAATGGTTTTAGATGATGCACTGTGTCACTGTTTATGTCTCCGAGTTCAGTGTCTATCAGCATCCAGACTCCTCTAAGCAGAGGAGCAAAATAAATATAACTGAAGGGTTGAAGCAACATTTTATAGGATGCTGGTTCCTCAGTTCATAATGCAACAAAGAAACAGTTAAAGGGAAGAGTGGAGGTCAAGTTGACATCTCAATGCAAAAAAAAAAAAAAGACAAAACACTCATGTGACTGCAAAAAGACTTTCAGGAACATTTAACAGACTCTGTGGTGGTGCAATGAGTAGCAACACCTGCACAAATAGAATATGGGCTTCATGGAAAGCGTCATCAGAAGAAAAACTTTCCTTCTCAACCCCAAATTCTCCATCCAGAGGTCTGCAAATTAATGTCTAAACAAGCCTCAACCACTGAGCAAAGGCATATTTTGAGGCAGGACAAAGAAAAAGCAACACATTTTCAAATGTTGAGCACAGGAGTGCACAGATCATCATTTGGACTTGTGTTGCAGCCAGTAGCATGGACAGGAAGGATTAGATTAAATAAGAGCAAATTCTGGAGGCAAACGCTGAAATGAATGGTTTCTAAAACAACATACAGATCCTGAAAACACCTTAAAATCAGATAAATTACTTTCTTGAGAAGTACTTGAGAAATACTATGTATCCACAGCTATACACTGTGTCTGCCCTAAATATGAGCATCCACAGACTCCTCTAAGCAGCTGTGTAGCAAAATTCAAATAATTGATGCCAGCAAAGCAGAAAGATTGAAGCAACAATTTTTAGGATGCTGTTTTTCACAGAAATTTGAACAAGAGATGCTCAGACTTTTCATGCCACAAAATCGAAGTCTAAATGTAAACTTATTCTGCATTATTTTTTATCTATTAGTGATATATATGCTTAACTTTGAAGTGTGCTACCACATGCAGTGACAGACGCTGGATGTGTTAAACCTTAATCCCTTACTTTTTGCTGTCCATTTCAACTATATATTTATCAGTTGCTTTATCCACTTGGTAACTGTGTCTGTGCACTTTTGCTGCACTCAGAATGTGTTGTTCAGGTGTTATAATGGTCTCTGTATGTAAATATATTCTTTAAATCCAGACCCAGACATGTACACATATATGCCAAAAGGCTGACCTTGCTCACAGTCCAGCAGGACACACACAATTGACACAGCTGGGTGCTTTTTTTTCTGTCACATAACAGCTGAAACAACAATTGTTCTCACAGGGTAAGACCATTGTGAGCGTGCACTGTCTCAAAAGCTTCAACAGTCTGTCTCTCACTCACCCTGCAAATCTCAAGGGACGTTCAGTTTGACGTAAAGAGCAAAAGTTTCTTAAATGTTTCATTGGTTTTACACTTGTGCTTTTCTTTCTCACTGTGCGGTGCTTTGGCCAGCGTTCCAGTTTAAGTTACTGATACCAACACAAACACAGAGAGCAGTCTGAAATTTTACTGAAAAGAGCTGCTGGAACAATACAATTAGGCCACGGGCTGTTTCCATCACAGGGGAAATCCTGTTGCCTGGTTGGCCACTGATAGGAGTAAGACGAGAGAAAGAGTGAGAGAGGAGGATGAGGGTGATAAGAGAAAAGCACAGTGTGGGGGGATATATGAGGAGGACATCTGTGATCCAGTCCAGAGGGAAAAATAGTGCAGAGGTACCATAAGAATGTAGGGGTGTGAAAGCGAATGAAAGGCAAGAGAGGAAGACTTAAAGATTTTTTAAAAAGTTGAGCAGGCAGCAGATGTTAGTTAGTCAGAGGAAAGACGAGGCAACTTAGAAAGCACGATTGTAACACTTCAGGGCAGGATGCAGCTGAGCAGGAACACAGCACTAAGAAAGACAAAAAAAAACATGTTTATGAGACAGAGTTGATTCTTTATCTTGAAAACAAACTACAGAAGCAGCCAGGAAAGTGTCTCTGGCCTTTGTGTCGTATAGAAAGCAAAGTGTTACTGCAGAGGCCTGAGAGTTTGAGGGTCCTACGGAAGCATTGTAGCACTTTCCAGGACTGCGCTCTTCTGTACAGAGATCTTGGGTGTGATTCCTGGACTCTGCTGGAGCCATTCTCCCAGTTTGGGGGTCACTGCTGCGAGTGTTTTGATCACCACGGGGTCCACTGTTACCTTCAGCTTCCACAGCCTTTCTAGCTCTTCTCTGAGCTCTTGGCATGTTTTGAGATTCTTGTGTTGCTTCTTCTTGATGTTGGTGTCGCTTGGTAGGGCAGCGTCTGTCACTACAGCTTTCTTCCTTTGTTTGTCCACCAGTATGATGTCTTGTTGGTTCGCCATCGCAAGTTTGTCTGTCTGTATCTGGAAGTCCCACAGGAGCTTAATTCTGTTATTCTCAACCACCTTTGGACGTGTATCCCATTCTGACCTCAGGACTTCCAGGTCATACTCAACACAGATGTTCCTGCATACTATGCTAGCCACTTGGTTATGGCGTTCCATGTATGCCCTCTCTGCTAGCATCTTGCTGTTAAGTGCTGGATTGTCTCAGGGGTATCTGCACAGCCTGCACCTGGGGTCTTGCCTTGTGTGGTAGGCCCTAGCTGCTGCCATGATTAGCACCTCTGTGCTGTCTTTCAGCCCAGCTTTGTCCAGCCATTGGTAGGATTTTTTTCACATCAGCCACTTCTTCTATCTGGCGGTGGCCAGGTTATTATCCCAGCAAGGTATGTAAGTGTTGATAGCCCAGACCTTGTTCTTCTCATTCAGCTAACTCTTTCAGACTTTCCTTACTCTCTGCAAGTACTTGGAGTTTGTAACTTTTCTAGCGGCCTCTTCATGGTTCCCATTTGCCTGTGGGATTCTAAGGTACTTGGAGCTGTCTTCAATGTCTGCAATGTTGCCTTCTGGTAGGGAAATCCCCTGAGTTCTGACTACCTTCCCTCTCTTTGTTACCATCCAACAACACTTCTCCAGTCCGAATGACATTCTAGTGTCATTGCTGTAGATCCCAGTGGTGTGTATCAGTGAATCGATATCTCATTCACTCCTGGCATACAGCTTGATGTCATTATGTACAGGAGAAGGCTGATGGTTGCTCCATTTCATAGTCAGTATCCGTAGACAGTCTTGTTGATGATCTGGCTGGAGAGATTCAGGCTTATGCAAAACAGCAGTGGGGAGAGAGCATCTCCTTGGTAAATCCTGCACTTGATGTTGACTTGTGCAATTGGCTTGAAGTTGGCCTCTAGTGTTGTTCTCCACATTCCCGCTGAGGTCTTGATGAAGGCTCTTAAAATCCTGATGATCTTGCATAGTTCTAGGCATTCCGGGATCCATGTGTGCGGCATCAAGTAATAAGCTTTCTTGTAGTCGATCCAGGCGGTACTCAGGTTGGTCAGTCTGGTTTTACAGTCTCAAGTGACTGCTTCATCTACCATTAGCTGGTGTTTTGCTCCCCTGGTGTCTCTGCCAATTCCTTTCTGGGTCCCATTCATGTATTGAACCATGTGCCTGATGATCTTAGCTGCTATGGTGGTTGACAGGAGTTTCCATGTTGTATTGAGGCAGGTTATTGGATCCCAGTTGGATGGAACTGGTCTCTTCTGGGGATGTTTGTGGATGTGTGATTCTGGGTGTGCCTTAGCCTCTAGCAGCTGGTTCATTTGTACTGCCAGGTGCTCATAGATTGTAGTTAGCTTCTATAGCAAGTAGGCCTGAATCATGTCAGGGCCTGGTGCTGTTCAGAGCTTCTAGTAGACTTTCAGAAGGTACTTCACGTAGTCTTGGTAGCCGGCTTTGAGGGGTTCTGGTTTCCATCTTAGCCATGATCTTATCTTTCAGGTCAGCTGCTTTGGTATTCAGCACACTAATTATTATTGCGGCTTGGTACCCAACATATACAGTGGGGAAAATAAGTATTTTATACACTGCCGATTTTGCAATTTTTTCTCACCTACAAAGAATGGAGAGATCTGTAATTAGGCATACTTCAACTGTGAGAGACAGAATATAAAAATAATTCAGAAAATTGCATTGAATGATTTTTAAATGCATAATTAGCGTTAATTAAATTACAGACTCCTCAATTCTAGCAAAATCGGCACTGTATAAATACTTATTTTCCCATTGTATATATGTGACACATGTGACAATGGCTACAAAAAAAATTACAGCTCATGATAAATATACTTTATAAATATGCTGCTATATACAGCCAGCTACATGATATCTTACTCTCATGGTAAAACAGTAGGGTTCCTACATGCTACTTTTCCCATACGTTCCTACACACAAAATCACTTTGGCAAACTACCATGCTGTGGTTACCCTTTTATAACTTTACGCATGGTGAGCAGGGAGGAAAAGCAGGCACAATTCATTCATTCAGGCTCCTGTCATATTGAAGCATTTAAGAGTTCTGTATTAAACACCATTTGAAAGTATATAAAACAAAATTCACCAAGACCCGACTTTCGCCATGGGATTTGACTCTTAAAAGCACTTTAATTTAAATGAGATAATAACTTTAAATGACATCATATGTTTTGCTTTAACTTCATTCCTCTGTTCAGGACAATGGGTGAGGGCATACACGTGGATCCCTGCTATCTGGTGGTGGTTGGGGGGGGGGGGGGGGGGGGGTGCGAGGGTGGGGGGGGGGGGGGGGGGGGGGGGGGGGGGGGGGGGGGGGCTCTAGACCACCTATTTTTTTCATGTGCTTCAATTTCGATGAAAAGAAGTCATGAATAGACGAATGAGCAGAAAAGGATAAATATTTCAGAATGTACTGGTTGAACATTGTTAGCAAGCATCTAAAAAACTTTTTTCATCACTATAGTGATTGCTGTGAAACTACAAAACAGTGAATGAAACTGACAGAAAGTGAAAGAATAAGAAATGCTGCATAATTTTACTGTTTAAAACCCATCTTAAGCTTTTCTCAGTGTATCCCTTTGCCTTAAAGAAAAGCAATTTTCTCTTGGAACTGAAACAAGATAAGATCAGCTAAGTCAACCAGTTAGATCAGATTTTATCTGACTTTATTAATAGCCAGAGTTTGACACATACAACAGTACATAAAGACAACATTAGCAGCCATAAAAAGTCAGACGGTGGTGGTTTTTTATGATCCGGTTCAGCCTCCTTAGGTGCCTCTCTGAGCCAGCCAGCGCCAGGGGACTGATTTACTTGTCACACAAGGGGGACATATTTAGACTGGATGTGCTGGAGAGAGTGGGCAGTAAAGCTGGCAGGGCAGTAGATGACCCAGACAGTGGGAGTGTGGGGGAGACACATAAGACACACCAGTTAACCTCCTGCCATTAAACCAGCAGTGATTTCTGACCAAGGGCCATGGGACAATGGACTGTACTGCACTAATTACACACCCTGACATGGATAATAGGACATATACTTGTTCTTTATGAGGACAAACAGACCCATTTTAACAACTTGTAGTTGTAGCAGAAATAAAAGGTCTTAAATATGGCTTTTCAGTCTGCTGTCATCATACCAGAAGCAAGAGACTACATTAAAACATGTCTCTTGATGACTTAACAGGCAGTTGACTTTAAATGTCATTGTACTGCACTTCACATCAGGTGAGGTTTAATGCATTTCTCTAACTATGTCTGTGTTTATATTAACCTCCCTAGGTGTCAAATTTTAACTCCCTCAGCATATACTGTACACAGTACAGTCACAGCTAAATGCAAGGAGTGTCTTTGTGCTACATAAGACAAATTATATGGGACCACCAACCAGAGACCACCGTAATATTCACAGACCAAATATTATGAAGACTTTCCCTCATAAATGTGCACCTACGTGGAAAAATAAGTTGTGTTTTTCACAATAAAAGTTCTTGTTCATTTCATCTACAAGGATTCACAATTCTTTTGTCAGATTTCTCTGTTTTACTAAAATTAAATGCAAGCAAAAATAAATTAGCTGAATTAAAAAGAAAACAGCACAATAAAAAAACTCCACTAGTAAAATCAATTACAGTACAATAAAAGTAAAGTAAAAACCTAAATATAACACAACAAAAATAGCAGAATATAATGGACTAAAGTGGCTTTGCAAAATAAAAAACAATCACGCAAATTAAACTATAGAACAACTTAAGAAATGCAGAGAAAACAGGCAGCCTGTCACAAAATATTAGGGGAGTCAGGTGAACTGAATCATTCTTTTTGTATTTAGCGCTGCAGTCTTGTCATTATTAATAAAATCAGCTACTCCTGACATGCTCTTTAACCAATATCAAAACATGACTATTTCAAGTAATTTGAGTTATGAATTAAAATATGAGATCTGCCCGGGTCTCACCTATTTTAAAATCACAGAAACAATGAATATGTTATCCTGTAGAAGAGAATAGAACAGAACAAAATAAAAATGAACAGAATACAATAGGCAATATAATTCATCATACGCTGTAATTTCCTTTCACTTTATCCTGATTCTAACGAGCCAAACTAAAAACATATTTGTGTTCAGAAAGATTAAGCACATAAAAAGCGTAATAAATAAAAGTAACGGTAAAAGTTTGTATTTGGGCTGTTTCACACTAAAATAACCGTAATAAGAGAGACTAAGGTCTGGATGCGCTGCCCCGATCACCGGCTGTCCCGCCACTGACAGTAAAGCGGGTAACTGAATATTCAAAAACAATACGTCATCCCACAATGCAGCGCGCTTACGTTCTCCTTTACAGCATTACCTCATCCCACAATCCACCGCGAGATTAAGAATCTTCTGGGTGGTAGTCGTCTAGGCAACGCGCCTTATCGGCGGACTTAGCCCCGCCTCCGGGACACGCCCTCTAGCCAATGGGAGAGCCCCGTCGTGACATCATGGTTATTTTTAGAGAGGCAGCGGCAGCAGATAAGGTTTGCCTCCACGCTGGACAGCTCAGAGTATACACATATACAGACAGAGAGCGCACCGGAGACGCTCAGTGTCTGACAGGAAAAGTTAGAGTCTCGGCACTTTTCATTCACGGACTCAATACAAGTCTGGATACTTTGACAAAACCTTTGTGAACTGTTTCAACTCAACACAGAACAGCCGATCATCGCTTGGTGAAAGAAGTAAGTTCTGATTCCCGTGTCAAGAAAAGTGCGCACTCAAAGTTTGGAAGTTTTTACGCACAGAGAGGACGGTTGGAAACCAGTGTTTTCATCAGTAACCAGGAAGAAGAGAAGGAGGAACGAAAAGTTGTTTTTTTAGAAGACTGTGTAGCTTCGTTTATTTTTTTTGGTCTTCTTCTATGTATACCAAGATGGAAACTACTTTCTATGACGACTCACTCAACGCTTTCTCCCAGCACGACAACGCCGGCTACGGATACAGCAACCCCAAAGCGCTGAAACACAACATGACACTGAACCTCTCCGACCCAGCGAGCGCTCTGAAACCTCACCTCCGCGCCAAAGCCGGTGACATCCTCACCTCCCCCGACGTGGGCTTGCTGAAGCTGGCCTCCCCGGAGCTGGAGAGGCTCATCATCCAGTCCAGCAACGGACTCATCACCACCACGCCGACCCCGACCCAGTTCCTCTGTCCCAAGAATGTCACGGACGAGCAGGAGGGGTTCGCGGAGGGATTTGTGCGCGCCCTGGCTGAGCTCCACCACCAGAACATGCCGGGCTCAACAAACGTGAGTGTCACCTCGACCTCACCGACAAGTGTCAACTCTGCCCTGCCGCCTGTTTCATCTGTTGCCGGTGCCACAGTGTACAATAACAATGCTGCCATGCGCTCTGAATCGCCGGTTTATGAGGACTTAAACACTTTCAACCCGGCCATCAGCACTGTATCGGCGCCAAACTACACCACCTCAGCCCCCACTATGTCCTTCCCTGCTGCCCCGCCTCAGCTTCCCATCTACGGCCAGCCCTCCTCCGCCCAGCTCCCCCGGCTCACTGCGCTCAAAGAAGAGCCCCAGACCGTGCCCGAGATGCCAGGGGAGACCCCTCCTCTCTCCCCAATCGACATGGAGAGCCAGGAGCGCATCAAGGCTGAGAGAAAGCGGATGAGGAACCGCATCGCTGCCTCCAAATGCCGGAAAAGGAAGCTGGAGAGGATCTCCAGGCTGGAGGATAAAGTGAAGACCCTAAAGTCACAGAATTCCGAGCTCGCATCCACCGCCAACATGTTGCGCGAGCAGGTGGCCCAGCTGAAGCAGAAGGTGATGAACCACGTAAACAGCGGGTGCCAGCTCATGTTAACGCAGCAACTGCAGACCTTCTGAGGTGGTGTCGGCGGCGGCGGAGAGAGAAAAGACTGTAGTTGAAAGAATAGGACGCTTCCTGTGATAGTAAGTGTCTGCGCCTCCCGAAATCGTGTCGGGACTTGGGATGATGTGGCGCGACACTGGCGGGACCGGGGGCCGTACCAAAGTAACTGAGTGCCACGCGCTCCCCAGTGGCGCGTCCTAGAGATGGTCTCGGGACTGTGACAATAGCCATGAAGCAGAAGGGACATCACAACAAGCAGAAAAACCTTCTGTTTCTGTTTCATGCTGTTTTTCTTGAACGAACTGAAGTTTTCTTGATTTACATGCAGTCCTGCATGGACTTCGTCATGACCATCAGAGGAAAAGTTCAGTATTAGTGGATTAAAAAAAAAATCACAGATACACACACGCAATACAGACTTCTCTTGCTGTAGCCATAATTAATGGCTTCAATTCTGGGTGTGTTGGTCAACTCTAAACGGTTTAAAAGTTGCAACAAATGCTGCCTGAGTTACAGTACAAAGTACATTTTTTTCTTAAATTTAAGAAATTAAGTTAGAAAAGCTTCAAGGTTTACTTGTTTTTTTCTAAAGTTGTTAATGGGGTTTCACTCATTGTTATATGTATATAAGATCAACTTGGAGTACTTATGTTTACCATTTGTAATAAAATACTGTATAATTTTTTATGTTTGTTTTCTGAGCACTTAAGAAATTAATCAATATTTAAGAAAATAAACCAGATGAAATGAAACAACACTGCCTCTGTGTACTTGTGAGAGCATGACATAAAAAAGTGGGTGTGCCACTGAAGTACTCAAACAATAAAACATGTTGCAACATGTTGTAAGAATTGCTAGGTCAGAGTACCTCAAGCTAAATTCCATTAGCGCTGGTATTGATCGAAGCTGAGTGATTGTGTTTCAGCTGACAGACCAGGCTCACTTACTCCAGATGGAAGCCAATTCTGCAAATTGGAGTTGTAGAGTTTGAGATCTCCACTTTGTGTCTCAGCTCACACAGGCCTCGAAGAAGAGTGTAACTACCCTACAAAATCTCCCATCACTCTGAGCAATAAGTAACTTTTTCACATCATGTAACAATCACAATGGGCTAAGGTGAGCAACCTTTAAGACATCTGGCACTGATTTAATAAGTAACCTCTTCCTTTCTATTGCACCATTTAGTGATTCAACACTGCATCCTATCCAGTTGTAAGTGAAAATGAACAAAGTAAAAGGAGTCTTAGGCACAGTAGTGAAAACTTCTGTATGACACATTAATACAATACAATTTCAAAAGATAACTGTGGTATATACAGTATATAACATGTTTATAGTGATGTTTTTAACCACTCACTCACACACACACACACAAACAGACAAAGAAAGCCAAAATAGAGGAGGTCAGCATCAGTATCTCAAAGTGGATATTCTCATATTCTCATAATTTGTTTACAGCACAACAGTAATAAAGTTGAAAAAAATAGATAAATAAAGGTTTTTCTCAAAAAATACAGTCCGCTTCATTCGTGCGTACAAAGCAGGTGCATGTGCCGGGACAGCTCAGGTATGGCCTACAGAGCCTTCAAACGTCACAGGACACCAGCGTGTGCTCCTCCTAATGCAACACTAGAGGGCAAAACACACTAACATGGATTCCCGGAGAAATGGACTGAAGCGCTGTTTTCTAGAATCTTCATATCGGTTCATCAGTGATTACTTTGTGTTTAGATTAATACAAATCTCTCGTTTAGAATTAAAATCTAAAAGAACTGTCTGTTAACTGAAAACCCGGTGAAGTCCATGATACACAGTGAGGCTTAAAGCTTACAAAATATTAGATTTTCCTTTTCTTTATTGCATGATTGTATTTTTGTTTGCTTTTTATTCTTGTTATATGCATAAATAAACAATGCATATGTTCATAAAATAATCAGTATATTAGAATTTAGCGAATTCAGTTGGTACCTATGTTTTTGTAATTGTTATTTGTTTACTTATTTACTTTACTGGAGTTTACTGGAGTGGGAATCCCGATTTCTCCACAAATCCGCTCTGATTTCTCAAACTTGGAGCGCTGTGACATCATTCCGGAAAGCGATGCCCTTTCCTGCCATATAAGGAGAGGGAACGCTCGGAAGACCCGCGTCACTGCCGAGGAGGCGTGTATTACGGGAAGTGAATCGACTGACTCCATAATCTCCTCTTTGCATAATACAGTGAACCCTGAGAAGCGGTCTCTTCTTACTCCGCAGTCCGAGAAGTAAGAAGAGATTGGACTTAATTAAACAAGCCAAATCCATCAAAAGGCTGCAACGGAAAGCAGGCTTCTAGATGTTGAAACATAAGAGAGATCACAATAATAAAACGAAACTTTCTTTTAAAAAATTCAACAGTACTCTATAGAATAGTTCACTAATAGCCTAAATAAATTATAATAAAATGAAATAACAGTCTTCTGCATCTATCTGCTTGGCTGTATATGCTTTTATATAATTAAACTTCACTACTTTTAAATGGGAAATGTACACTGCTCAAAAACTTAAAGGAAAATGTAAATCAGAGTACAGCATAAAATCAATTACACTTCTGGGATATTGATCTGACCAGTTAAGTATCAGAGGGGGTTGTTAATCAGTCTGAGCTACTTTGGTGTTAATGAAATAAACAGCGGGTGCATTAGGGTCGTTACCTTACAATAGGTGCTTGTTGTGATTTGGTGCTATATAAATAAAACTGAAAGTGAAATAAAGTGGCAACAATGACACAAGCCCTAAAACAGGAATGGCTTTACAGATGGAGGCCACTACACTAATATTTTTTTCCACTATTTTTGCACTTGTACAGTCAGTGTCACTGCCGGTCACATGAGGGAATATCTGGACTCTAAAGAGGTTGCACAGGTAGTCAAACTCCTCCAGGATGGCACATCAATATGTGCCATTGCCAGAAATGTGTCCGTGTTGGTTCTCAGTTATCCAGGTCATAGTATTCTCTGGAGCTTTAAAACAAAGGGCAAGTTGTCTTCTTCAAGTTTCTTTAAAGTGTTTCACCTCTCACCCAAAAGATTTCTTCCATTCTAAAACCAAATGGGGGCGAGTTCCAGATATTCTTTCACACCTTTGCACATGTGATTATGCACATGAACAATAGTGGGCCAGTGAACACCTCCAGATGACAACCCCCACTGGGGTTTAAATACCAGCACAGTCTCGAGAGCATGTAGGAGATACCAGGAGACGAGCAGAAGAACTGGACAGGGCAGTAAAAGGTCCTTAACCCATCAGCAGGACCAGAATCTGCTGCTTTACACCAGCAGGCCATTGGTGTAAATGTAATCAGAAACAGACTTCACAAGGGTGGCCTGAGGGCCTGATAGTCTCTAGACGGCCCTGCACTAATTTACGCACGTAATCTATAAAATAAAATAAATTCATTTTTATAAATCACGGCGCTTCATGACAATATAACATTAGTAATACTATTATATAAAGTCTCATTCTACTTGAATTGTTGGACTTTTTTAAAGTGTATTAGGCTTACTGCTAATTTTACTCATGAAAGTTATTAATTGGTCTCTATCGCTTTAACTAACGGAAATCAAAAGTTTTCATTATTATATATCAACCTGATTTTGATCTTTAGGTTGAGAGTGATTCAGCAGAATGGCTTATCTTTCTTCTCCCCACACACCTCTGTCTACTGTATTTCTCTCACACACAGAAGCTATGCTATTTTTAAACAACAGTTATTGTTGTCACCTTTCAGAATTTCACAATGATTGAAGATGGAAGTGCTATTATTATATAAAACAATTCACTGCATCTAATGAAAACTAGCTGATGACATGA
The DNA here is from genome assembly GCA_015052665.1 of Apistogramma diplotaenia. Classification (NCBI taxonomy): domain Eukaryota; kingdom Metazoa; phylum Chordata; class Actinopteri; order Cichliformes; family Cichlidae; genus Apistogramma; species Apistogramma diplotaenia. Next base: position 34,935 of record VOQJ01042515.1, on the reverse strand, counting down.
TTGCACAAAGGGCAGTCTGAGCCAGCTGGACCTGCATTGTGAAAGGCTTTAGTTGCTAAGGGTGGGGTATTTCACTTAGCAATGTGGTATAAAACAAACAAACACAAATCAGAACAACCGATTCTAACAATGACCTGCACAGCACGAGTGCCGAAGGAGCAACTATTCATTTCACAGCAAATTTAAAATGTGGAATAAACACAAGGGCTTTGATTGCCATGTAACATCAAACTGCAAGAATCCTTATGCAGTGGATATGATCTGGACAAAGAGGAGAGATCTGGTTTACTGCCAAGGATCTCCTGGATCTGCTAGTTTCAGAAGGGGTCACAACAGCAGCAAAGAGATCGATTGTTTTGTCCATCAGGACACATTTAGATCAGAATCAAGACCTATGTGGG
>VOQJ01042515.1:13298-29745 GCA_015052665.1 Apistogramma diplotaenia | reverse complement strand
AATTTTTTTTTTTTTTTTGGTTTTGTGTGATTTATGTTGGAGCTTTATATTATTTGTAGTTTTCACGTAATGGGGTTATTTCCCTGTGCTTCTGAGTTTTTGATCGTCTGTGCCTCCAGTTCTTATTTCAGCTTTAGATGACATTATGTTTCTTAGTTTAATTTTCTGCCCCCACCCCACCCTGTGTGTATATATTGTCTCAGTCTCCCTTTGTCTGTTGTTATATTGCCCCTAATGTTTTTGTCCCCTTGTTTTGTGCTTCCCTGATGATTCCTTGTATCTTGAGTCTTTGCCCCAGCCCAGCTATTGTTTGGATTTCTGAGAATTTTCAGCATTAGAGCTGATTTTTGAGATTATTGCTGATCTGAGTTCTACATTTTGGTCCACGATCTGCCTTCCACAAGTCCGGTCTTTGACACTAGACTGTGATGTTTACTTGAAGTCAATGTCAAGTTCCAGCTGTGACAATCTCAGTTGCACATCTACTTGGTTTAGATTAAAAGATTAAAAGTCTTTTTAATAGCCTGGTCCCATGATGTGATTTAAGGAATGCACAAATTCTGCTTTTGTTTCCTATATTTCCTCACCCCATGTGATAAAACTGTCTGATACAAATCAAACACATTAAAAGTCAGTTTGGCTGACTTAGTTTAGATTTGCAGGTTTTGACAGCTCCCTCCATAATGTCTGGGACAAAACACAGTTTTTGTAGTTTTGCCTCTGCAGGACACCATAGTGGATTCTAAATCAGACAATCAAAATGTGACTGAAGTGCAAACTTTCAGCTTTAATTCGATGCATTTTGCAAAACAAATTACCTGAATTGTTTAAGAATTGCTGCCACTTTTCTACACAGTCCCCCGTTTTCAGAAGTTCAAAATTAATGGAACTGATTATCAGTTTCATGGCCAGGTGAAGCCTGTTCTCTTGTTATTTCCTGACAAATAAAGCAGATAGAATATCTTAATATCTGTGAAGCAAAGTCCAATCAGTTTTGGATACGTTGACTGAATCTCAGTGCAGAGTATAGCCCTGTACACCTCACAATTCATCTTGCTATTTCTATCAGAACTCACAATAAACAGTAATGGCTCAGTTTTGCCAGAAGCCGTACATGAATCTTATTATGAACCCTCTGAATTTCAGTTCATGAAGGTGTCTCTCGATTGCAGCTTTTGACAGTTAAACACCCGCCTCTTCAGGAGTGTTTCTGACTCGTTAGCTGCAAAGCTGTTTTTCATGGAAATAATTCAGTCATCATTCACTTTAATTGTCTTCTGCTGTCTTTCAGGCTGTCTGGTGTTCGAGCTGGTCAGTGCATTCATCGTTTCAAACAATGCACCAGACTGCTGATTTCACCACTTCTACAGTTTTTGCTCTCTCTCTCTCTGAGAGGCTTATTTGGGGTTTTCAGCCTAATGATGGCCACCACTTGCAATAATATGTCAGTATTTAAAACTGCATTAAAATTATAGTGAAAAGCTCTAAGACACTCGGCATTCTGAATTACCTAAAGATATTATGTCTGCTTCATTTTTTTTATGAAATAACAGCCTCAGCCTGTCCATCAAACTGTCTGTCAAGTGTGGATCCTTTTTCATATTTGTGGGCGAGGCTAGTACATGTTGAGCAGATGATTAAAGATCCTTTACTTTTTATTTCCTACAATCACAGATTCATCATGTCGGGACTTATGAAAAAATGTGTAAAAAAAAAAGAAGTAAAGATTGCTAATTTTAGTTTTGCATGAGGATATACTTTGTTACCTCCATATTGCCTGTAGCTGTTGTGATTGATTAGGCATGGCAACTTGTCCAAAAGATTGGACAAGATTACTGTTAATCTCACAGTGGCAAACATCAGGTTAGGACCGGCAGGAATGTAACTTTGTGCATTTGCTCAAGTTTATTGAAGAACAGGTTTAATATACTTTATTTTAGTAATTTTATGGTATGCAGCTTTCTGACTATAAAGCTATTTTCAGCTGCTCACTTACAGTATTCACAAGGGGTCACTAAAGCAGGTAGCTTGCATATTTGACTCGAACAATTCTTGTCATTCCTGGCGCAATTGCAAATGGATTTATTCTACTTTCTACTCTACTGTATTTTGGATGCAAATATTCTACTTTCTACAACAACAAAAAAAGCATTTATTTGAAAGTTTTACTTTAAATTCGTGCTTTACCAACAAACCAGAACAAAAAACCTTTTCCAACATACTTACAGTGTTTTGGTTTTATTGTGACTGAAAGTGGTGCTCTCGCGTTATGTTGGTTGAGATCACATGACCGCTATGGCATGTCACGTGATATTGTTTTGCTTCAGTCGCTGCGGTCTTTCGGCAGGAAGTGAAAATGGCAAGAAACGAGGAGAAACAGCAGGGCCGACTGAACCGACTGTGGCTTCAGAAAGAGAGAGAGGGTAAGCAGTTAGTAAATGTAACACAAGCCGCATTTTACTTAAGATTCAGCTGCTTAAAAACACGTCGCTTCGAGGCCAGCTAGCTCTGCCGGTTAACTACGGTAATGCTAACTTTCAGCTGCTAATGCAATGAAACAGACCAAAAAGCAGGATTTTTGTGTGGGACAGCTTTTTTTTGGGCCCATTTTCCCAGTCCCACATATTCACTAGGTTTAATATACAAGCTTTAACCCGTGAAAGTCTCACAAGAAACACGTGTTTACTGTAGCCCAGAGATGTCTACAGGACAGCAAAGCAGCTGCAACAGTCTGCACTTCTACCGCCTGTTGTGATAGAAAGCAGGAATAAGCGAATGTAAGACGAATATGAAGGGAAAATATCCAAGGTGACGTATATTTCTTTATAGGAAAACTGCCACATTTTATTCATCAACTGTTATTTGTTTGCCCATAAAATTCTAATGAAGCTTACTTTCCGTTTTTCAAATATCTGTATCTAGAGAAAAGATTATCTAATAACTTAAAAGAATGAATGTTCACTGTGATATTTGTGAACTATGAGCAGAAATGGAGGAGAGTATCACAGATTTGGTCAATTGATGAACCTTTATATAATTACCATTTATATTCCATATATAATAACACTTTTTACTTATTGTAACAATGGTCGGTAATTTTGTAAGTTTTCTTGTGACCTGTGCCCGTGTGTTGATTAAGTTTTTCATTGTATGGTCCTTTGCTTACTTTAACAAAGTTTGTATTGCCCCTGAGGGGGAAAAAAAAATGTCACCCACTCCTGTTCTTGAAGGATTTTGGCTTCTTTTCTTTTACAGAGGGACGCCTCAAAGATATCCACGAACGTCGACCCAAGCTGGTAATGATTGAAAATAGTGTCAACAAATTGTCTGTAAAAGTCACTTAATTTGCGCATTTCATCAAATGTTTTTCTCCCACAGTCTACTCTTAATTCAGCTTCTTCTGTGAAAAAGTGGATCCCTAGCATCAAGAATGAAATAGAGTACTATCTGCAGGTAAGTGTTTGCAATAAACGAAGATCCTGCTTATTTTATTAGTATTTGATCATTACTGAATTCTTTTTGTTTTCTCAGCAATCCCAGCTTTCTCATTACCCAGAGAGAAAGATAGCAGAGTTCCAGCTGCACATTCAGGCTTTAGAAAAAGAGTACAAACGCTTCATCGCCAAACTACGACTTCTTGATCCATCATGTAAACACAAGCCATGGACTCCTCGAGCATACTGCAAAAGAAGAGCAGACACACAAGGCTCTCCAGACATCGGTTAGTGGTTAATCTCCTGTTTAGAGTGAAGCTAATAGCTAATAGGTGGTAGGGTAGGCTGCCAGCATTTGCATGATGCTGGACTTTTCTCGGCTTCTTAGCTCCCGTATTACCATTATTGTTTTCTTATTGTCAATAGCTGGTAGCCACTCTCTTAATGACAACTGACACCTACTATGGCTATGGGATAAAGGCACTGCTGATCCCTTTCCACAGGGGCTGCCACAGCAGATGCATCTGTGTGCTTGATTTGGCAAAGATTTTATGCCGGATGCGCTTCTTGAGATATCCCTCCCAATTATCTGGTTTGCGTGCACGTGCTTCCTGCAGAGTCCCACAAATGAAAATAATTTTAATTATTTTTGTCAAAAATCAGTTTCTGCCAGTTATAACTGCATAACCGGTTTCATTCCACATCTCCTTATTTCAGACACACGGCACTGCAGATATCGCTAGTTCACAGTGTTTACTAGAGGCACACACTGTGCATTACTCTATTCTTCATAACTTGCACTAATTAACTGTAAGTAAAACTACCTGATCTGTTTGGTGCACTTTCTAGGCTGCAGGGGCCATTTGGAGCCTGATCATCAAACACTGGAGTTAGCAGCTAGTTTCCGACTCTGGTCCGGACACACTGCCCTGCATATTATAGCGAGTCACCAGATTCCCACACCACCTGATCATTAACACCTCTTTACTGAGATAATATGAGCGTTTTACAGCAGGACACGCTCACAGGTACAGGGCAGTGTGCCTTCAGGACTCAGATCAGGAAAGGCTAACCCACCACGGTGTGCTGATTTTCTCTGAACACAAACGCTAAACTGGGGGAAACACTTTACACTGCAGGACATTAAAATGCTGACCTTTGCATGGAGATCTGGCTGACTTGTTCACATATGTCACATATGAGATTTGTCATGCTTTTAACCCGAGATAGTCGCCCTACATGGTTACATGTCCAGACATCCGCTTTTCTTTCTCCCTGCTGACATCGGACATAACTGAGTTCCATCATCAGTAACAATATTCATAGGCTGTTATGGCCTTCCCAGGTTTGGATTAGATTTGTGCACACATGCATTTGATTCGATGTTTTTCTTAACTTGTTCTCCCTCACCTTCACAAATCAGTTCCGATTGGATGTCGTACCCGCTAATCATTTTCATCTCGCTTTTATTCGTTGGCAAAAGTGTCAATTACTTTCGCCATTGTTTTTAGCTTTTATTTAGTTATCTTCTCATTTTCATCATGAAAAAAAGGGTAGAAAATAGGGTAGAAAATAGTTCGCCAACAAGATTAATGATGATGTTTGATGATCCTTAAAAACCCCAGCAGCTGAAATGCAGATCATGTGTCTTCATTTTTGTTTGCAGTAAAAAACCGTCGGCTCTCCGAACCACAAGACGGTGGCAGTCAGCAGACTGAAAATGGCTTTATTAGCAGTTTGACAGGATGTTCCAAGTCTTCAGCCACTGAAGGACCGCTCAGCTTTTCAGAAACCACACTTCAGAGTCTTGTACCTACTAACCAGGTCTCAGAAACCTCAGAGGCCGTCGGTGCAGTCCAAGACCAGCCGCTTTCATTCGACCAAACACGACTGGCAGTGGCTGCAGCGTCGTTCAGAGGAACGCCAGTTCAGCCTGCTTCCTCTCAAACACAGAGCCTTGCCAGGATACTGCAGGGAGGATTGCCAAATCTTAATAATTCCCTGTTGAGCAAAATATTCTCACAGCAAAGCCGAGACAGGGAGAAAAATAACGGGACATCCGAGACGTTTGGTGGGCAAAAATCTGCCCTCCAAGAGAATACCCCAGACTTTGAAGCAGCAGGGAGGAAATCATCCAGCACCAGGACAGTGGAGGAGAGGACTGCTCATGTCTTGGGACTAGACTGTTATTCTTCTTCTGATGAGGACTGCGATACATGATGTTTTTTGATATTATACATTTTGCAATACAATGAATGATTTATCGAAACCTCTGTCATGTCTTTTGTTCATTCAGCTCATTTATCCGAAGTTTATGTTGCCGTTAATTTCATGGCAACAGCAAAATTTATGGAAACTATAAAGTACGATGGGGCAAAGTTACAAAACCTTCTGTATGTTTCCAACAATGATGAGTAAGGTCAATGATTTCAGGTTAAGAAATTCATTGTCAGTTTCAGGCACTATGGCATTTGCATAGTCAGTCATTCTGACCACATCAACTTCCATTATGCAGCAGAAGAAGAATGTGTGAGAAGCCAGCTAATTGATAGACTTGCTTGCTGAGTCAATGATTCATCTTAAGCTCCCTTTTCTGGTTATATTAACTAGAGCAGCAGCAGCTTAGGCGGCCTGGTTAGACCCCAAAACCCCACCCTCCCACCTAACTCATTCTTTGCTGCTAAAGCTGTTGCTACCGTTGCTGTGAGGACTGCTTTCAGCATGACATTTCTGGGAAACCGATACATCAGCCTGTAGAGCGCATGCTGCCTGTGCAGTTTATGGTTAAGCATGACGTAGTTGCCAGTTTAGTTGGAGCCTCTTGCATGTGCAATATCCCATCGTCTCTGCATGAACGGGGAGAAATGAAACCTTTGTGGACGGGACTGAGGGTTTGCTTTGAATTTACAAAAAACCAATACAATAAAAAAGGATGCAACTGAACACAGTAGACATGATTGCCTAAATTATTTTAGAACAGTTGGCCTTGATGTAGCTGTAATTGCGGCTGCAGCACTGCTGCATCCCCCTCAGCTGCAAGGTCGAAACTCAAAATAAATCTATTTTTATTCCCAAAAGCCCACTAATAAGGGTAACTTCAATTGGTAAGCAAATTTTCTTGATTAAAGATAAGTTTATGGAAACTTTTGCACCCGCAGCAGCGCATTTGCTTCATATCCTTGGAAACGAACCCAAAATGTCAGCAAGACCACAGCCCTATTAATGATGTACTGAACAAGGAGGGAAGCGGTGAGTGTGTTTTCAGCTTTCCTGTAAGCCCATCTCTGAGGTATTGGTTGGGGTTGATTCTCACCTCTGTGAAGTATCGTCGTGTCGCTCGCTGTCAGCTTTTCACAAGCAGACAGCAGGAAAGCCAGTGCAGACACATACGTTCTTTTCATGTGGCAGCAGCATCATCCCACCAAGAATACTCTGTGTGCTATTGAAACTGCTGTATCACTGTTTACTAACAGGCTGTGCCTCATTAAGACTGAATCAGAAGTAAATACTGTTTGATGATGATGCACTGAGTGAATTTATCCTTTAGGACGATTCAGATTTGTGTGACACCTCTCAGGTTCAGCTCTCAGGTTTCAGACACACCTGAAAGACCAGTGAGGAAAAGCAAAGATAAAAGTATATCACCTGGCCATCAAGACTTTTTACACTTATTCTAACATGCAGAGCAGGTCATTGTAGTTGCTCAATCTTTTCTTTCGTGGAATCCGAGAAAAAAAAAAAAGTCTCTTTCTGGTGTGACTTATAGGTGGTTAGTGAGATGAGGGTCAGTCGAAACCTCCAGTTTCCTTCCTTCTCAGACTCAGCTGCACAGCACACACATGTATAGTTAACCTAAGCATATAAAATCCTAAATGTGTGAACAGTAAAAATTTAAAAAGTTCTGTAGCTGGACAAAAAAAAGGCTAACCAAAGGAAATAAACAGATTGTTGGGGTGATAATTACTTGCTCTCTATAATCTCATGCTAAATAACATGAAGTCTTTATTGCACGCGTGGGAGGGAGTTGTGGGTGGTGAATGCCTTGACAGCTGAACTTTGGTTCTTTTAAGTCGGAGGAGCTCAGACAGAAGCACACACCTCCTTTGTGCAGAGGACATAGATGCACACATCTCTCACACCGGTATGGCCTGCACCATGAACTATGAGCAGAACTATCCATTTCCACAGGTGTTCCTTGTGGATGGAGGAGGAGGAGGAGGAGGACCACAGCACTCTGCTCAGCCTCCAAGTCTTGTACCCTGCTGGTCCTTCCCTCCTCCCCAGGAGAGAGTCAGGAGCCGTGGGAAGAGTAGGGGCTGCATGGGAATCAGCCCCGCCCTGGCATTGCTCGTGCTGTTTCTGTTCCTGCTTGTGTTTGCAGCCCTGGGATTTCAAGCCTTTAAGATTGTCAAGATAGAGAATCAACTAAGAGGCACGACTGAAGAGGTAAGGAATATCATGGAAAATTCAAAAGTGCAAGTAAATAGCTGTGGGAGTGAAAAGGGTGGATTCTAAAAGTGTGACAGTGCTTTAAAGACATTTATTAAAAGTAATTATGTGATGACCTTCAAAGAAAAGACCAAAGCAGTGAAGTAAGAAGTCACATATGCAAAGACATAATTTTAGAAACATTCCTTTATGTGTGGTTTTGGTTTTTCAGAGAGGTGCCACGCAGCTAAAGTTTGAAAAGGTGTGACTTCTGTTACCCTTGCTTTGAGGGGGAGTGATGGGAGGTGTAAGGTGGGAGAATGGAAGAGTAGCTGGAAAGTTTAGCAGAGCAGCAGGTTTACTAATTAATTAACTGTTGAGTTTGGTGCTGTCCAAAAAGATGATATACTTAATCTTTGCTTTGACATTTAAAAGCAATGGCTTCGTTGTTCCATCTGTGGTCTTCAGTCCAGTGAGACAGGATATCCTCTCTGCTCTGAGCAAGCTTTTCGAAGGAAGCACTGAGACTTAAGTGTTTCTATGATGTGGTATTGAGAGTTCTGTTTCCTTTTACTGAAGGTGAGCAAACCTGTGGCTGAGTTTAAAGTACCCCAGAAGCAGATCGGTAGGTCCCCATTAAACGTCTCATCATACAGCATGCATTCTCATTAAAGGAGAAGAAGATAATGTGACTCTAATCTGTGTGATGTTTCAGGTTTCGATAAATATGGCTTCAACGGACAAGACGAAAGCAAAAGAGCTGCAGCACACGTGATAGGTATTTCTTCTTTTTTTTTTATCATTTAAGCTATGCTCTCTGATTTTTCTCCACACATGTTAACGGGCCCTTTCATTCGGCAGGCCGGATTGAGAAAACAGACTTCCGTGAGACTTTGAGATGGGATTCGAAGATAGGTCAGGCCTTCACGTCTGGAGCAGTAGCTTACCTGACTGCGGATGGAGCTCTGCAGGTCAACGAGACCGGAGCCTACCAGATTTACTCACGAGTTGAGCTGATCTTTAAGCACTGTTCCCCCACTTCCTCATTTGATCACACCGTGTTTGTGAGGAGAACGGGACACCCCCCACCTCTGACCCTAATGAAGGCCCACAGAACAGGTTTCTGTCCCCAGCAGCTGAGCCACTCCTGGACCACAGAGAGTTACCTCGGCTCGGTCCAGTCCCTGGCGAAATATGACAGGGTTTATGTAAACGTTTCCCACCCGAGGTATCTTAGTCACTCGCATTATGGCAACTTCTTTGGTCTGTACAAGATCTGAGAAGCTTGTGGTGTTTGGCTTTGTGTCTTGTGCAGAAATTCTACACAACTGAATGCAATCAGCTCAAAACAGGTCAGAATATCAGAAGTGAAACTTACTCATTACTTTACTCGAGTGATACGTTGAATGTTCTATCATACACAATAACTGCCCTCATTGCATAATCTTATCTGTGATGTTAAAAATGCAGGGAAATATTGCACACCTGATTGGCAGCTTAAAAGAGGCAGTGAAGTTTTTTTTAATTATTTTTTAAGTATTGTGTATTTTGTTTATAGTGAGAGAATCACTTAACACTAAATTGTCAATTTAGTTGTAGCATTTTTAAAAAATATATTTATTTTGCTGCTTATGTGACGGTGAAAGCAGTGTTGCTATACTGAAGATGTTTTAAAGTATATACAGATACTCGTGTTTCATGTCAACACCAACAGGAGTGTTAATAAAGGAAGTATTTCCATTTGAAATCTGGCGTATGAGTAGTCTGTCTGATGAGGAACACCCACATGAGTTTTGATCATGACCACTGGAAAGTATTCACACGAACATGAAATCACTCCTGATAATGAGCTTCATTTCCATAAATTCCACTCAGATTCAGCTGCAGTTAAACACTTCAGGAGATTTTTTTTTTTTAAAGCTGCCAGTTGAATCCATCCGAGTTCACAGGCTTACAGATGATTTAGCCTGCAAGTGTACTTGCGTTTTTGCAGACCTTTTTTTTTTTTCCTTCAGTTTAGCACCCCCCATTGCTCTGTTCTTTTTCTGTACACCACAAACACACGTTTAGTAGATGTGAGAAAAAGCAGCCTGGGCACAAACGAAGGGACAAAACTGAAACAGGTTTGACGTGTTTCCTTCCTGTATGACAATCGCGAGGGTCGTGCATGCATGCATGTTGATTTTGGTGACAGGCTTTGTGCTTAAAGTATATTTATACATCTGTGAATGACAGCTGAATGATGCATTTAAGGTTTGGAGGTTTTTTTAGTTTCACCCAATTTGGATTAAACTCCAAACTTCTTGCTGTTATCAGCGATTACTGGTTCACAGTTTTTAATCATCAGTAAGACCAAAAGAACACATCACTCATGGAGAGTCTTGATATTTGTTATACACCATGTTTTTTCTCCTGCCCATAACATTTTTACTGTGCTAAAAAAAATTCAGTGTGATTTTGTGACACACATCTGGTTTCCTCAGGCCTCATCTCAAGGTGCAGCTTTAACCGAGTTATTGAGAAAACGTATCTGAAGGTGTTCATAGTTTTACTCAGCGGCGTATTTAAGCCTGGTGCAGTCTCTGTCTAGGCTTGTGGTTTCATCTTGTTCCAATATTCACTGTTTATAATCATCATGATACCGGCTGTTGAAAGCAATACTCCAAGTCTCACTGTTGACTGCAAAACCCTGTAAAGCGCTGCAGAGCTCAACAGCCAGTGTGTGAAAATAAGCACCTGTGTCCGTTTCGTTTCATTTCATGAGCATTCATGTGTTCATGACACATGACTCTGTTGAGCCATGTGTCATGAACCCACTTATCCACATCCATGCTGTGATGACACAGTTTACACAGAGCTAATCTCTGGAGAGCAACATGTCTGCAGAGCTTTATCCAAATGCTTTTAGAGCACAATCTCACTTTACTACTTTTGTCCCTCTGCAGCTAAGATTTTTGTGTCTAACCGTGTGTAAGTCTGTGGGACCCCTTTAAATAAAAAATAGATTAAAAATACGTTAGTAGACAGGTTCAATCAGAGCTCTATGTGTTCGAAAACGAGACCAAATAGTGGGTGGCAGAAGAGCATTTATCACTGAATGCATATAAAAACAAGTCACGCAATGAAACTAAAAGATAAGCTAAAGATAAATTAGAGAAACTTGTGCATGTGGTAACTCCTCGCCTTTGCAAAACATCCGCCGTGGCTTATCGTACCGCCAGAGAAGCTGTCGTCTTTTTAAGAAACAGTACAAGTTAAGAATATGGTCACAAAAAAATCTAAATTATTTGGCACCCATTTTGAGTTTTTGCTGTATTTTTGCTATTATGAAATCTGACTTACTGTCCCTCTACAGTATGTGTTATCTTTCTTGTGTAAACTGGTGGAGAAGCGATCCTTTCCAAACAAAAATACAAGCGACCAAAAGGCCAAAGTTAATCTCTCTGCTGCCAAAAGTTTTACAAAAATATTGTGATTACCTAACTCACATAACACTGTCATATTAACTGATTACTTGCATAAGTATCAGAATACTGTAAATGTAATGTAACGTAGTACTGTAAAGGACTGTGACTGTTCTCCTGAGGTTTTCCATCACATTAGGGAGGGTTCACTTCAGAGAGCCATTTATTTGTTTTTAAAAAAAAGATTAAAATAGCCAAATAAAAAAAGTCACCACCCTTTTCCAACCAAGCTCTACCCACTTGAGACCAGAGAGAAGGCAAAGAGGGGAAAGAACACCCCACACAGATCATTGCTTTAACCCTACAGCACCAGCACTGCACCAACTTTCTCACTCTTATCACCGTCAGTCTCACTAATCCGTGCCGGCAAGTTCCAAACTCTTCAGATTACTTGAGTTCTCTTGGTTTTGGATTGGCACCTTCAACAAATTCGTGTGGGTGTGATGCTGAGAATCTTTTTCATGTATAAGACTCAGTTTCCAAGCTGTAGATGATGCTGTATAACCTCAAATCTGTCCTAGTCACAAAGAATAAAGTGAATGTAAATGTGTGTGAAATCCCTGCCTTATACATCACTTAACATTGTCTGATTTAAGCTTCAATTCACCACCTCACCACTTGCGTCGCCAGTTCCCCATTTCCAAAATGCAAGAACCTGTTCAAAGTGCGGACCACTTTCTTCACCTAATCTTTAGCGCCACATGTCAGATATTTAATGAACTGCACGCTCGTTGAATAGAATAAGGGAGGTAATCAAATGCCACGGTTTTATTTAATGTTTGAACAGTAGCATCCAGATTTTGGTGAAAATAAATAGCAATCAGACATAAAAAAAAAACAGTCTTTCACCAAAACACAATGAGCCTATTTATTTGAGATTAACAATAAACAGATGTAGCACGTTAAGTCCTAGAAATGTGTTAACTCGTTGTGCCTTAATTTGTTTGTTAGGATTTGTAGGACAAATCAGCAATCGGCACAGAACTCCTCTAAGAAACCGACTGAGAAAGATCAAAGAAATCTTTTAAAGTTTCACATCTACTACAGTAGGCAAAGAGACAGCAAAACCACGTATGACTTCAAAGCAGCTGCAGGAAGGTTTAGCTTACATGTTCCAGCTTTGATGCACAAACAGTTTGTCAGTGTAAGTGTCATCAGCAGAAAAGGTCATCACAAAAGTTCTCATGTGCAGCGTCAGGCAGCCCTTGGACAAACCAGTCATTTTGGCTGCACGTGCCGCTGACAGATTGAATGTGCATGGAGTTGTAATCACCAAAGGTAAGTGTGGAGAAATTAATCTTTTCAGTTGTTCAAAAGATCAAAGTCGCTTTCTCTCTTGGGTGGTGTAGCAGCCAGTGATTGGAGTAAACACGCCACAGATAGAAGAAAAGGCTTCTTTATTAGCTGATAAGGAAAATGAAAGTGTAAGAGGTTCCCTACAGTTTGAATGTGATTCAACATCTAATAGTTGTAGAAACTGAAGCTCTTGGGGGATCAGTGGATGTAGATTAAACAGGTTGTCTGCTTCAAAGTGTGTCTGAACTTAAAGTGGTTTGCAAATGTGAAAAAAATCATGCAAAAGAAAAAGACTGGCTGCAAAAAAATTAAAGTTAGTTGTCATCTTTCATTTATTGATAGAGCAGATGAAACCAGTATACATGTTTCTAAAGGTGCTGTTGACATCAGACATCTGTAACAAACATGCAAAGAACTCAAACATAGCTATACATGAATGAAGTTCTGTATAATAATGAAAAATTACACCGCAAAGCTATTTTGACACATGACCAAAGGGAGGTGCAAAAAGACATGGAAAGTCATGACACCTGCTGAAATCTACCAGTAATTAGAAAGCAATCCTGCCACTTAATTAATATCAGCTGTCTCATTACCAAGGTGTCACACCAGAAGCATGATGGGTAAAACCAGTGAGTGCTTGCAAGATCTGTGCAACCTTGTTGTTGTGAAACCTGCTGATGGTATTTGTTACAGGTGAATTTCTAAACTACTGAAGGTTCTATTGAGCACTGTTGGGGCCATAATGCGGAAGTGGAAAGAACATCATTTCGCAATAAACCGGCTACAACCGGGCTGTCCCCACAAGATTTCAGACAGAGGAGAGAAAATACTTTTCAGAAGAGTTGTTCAAGAGTCAAGGACAACTTGAGGAGCTACAGAATAAGTGATGCGCTCATGTCATGGCCTGTATGCACGCTCACCAAGACTACACTGCTGAAGAAAACACACGTTGAAGTGCCTTTAAAGTTTGCTTAACAACATTAAGACAAGCCTGTGAAATACAGGGAGAATATAGTCAGTTGAGACCAAAATTTACCTCGTTGGCTGCCATAATACACATCATGTTTGGAAGTCAAAAGGCACTGCATATCACCGCAAAACCGCCACACCAACAGTGAAGTTTGACGGTGGGAACATTGTGGTGTGGGCTTGTTTTTCAGTATATAACAATGTGTACAGAGATATTCTCGCTTAAAAAAAATAGCTGCCATCTACCAGGTGGATGAAGATGAAATGAGGGGAGACATTTGAGCAAGACAAGGATCCAAAACATACAGGCAATGAAGCTCTCAGCTGGTTTCAGAGAAAGAAAATACAGCTGCTCGAATGGCCCAGCCAATCACAAATGAAAACCTATGAAATGAACTAAAACTCAGAGTTCACAGGAGCCCACAGGACCTTCAGGATCTGAAGAGTGGGCCAAAATCACACCAGAGCAATGCATGCGACTGGTTTCTCTGTACAGGAGACATGTTGACGCTGTTGCCACCAACAAAGGCGTTCGTTTGAAGTAGAATAGAATAGAATGCCTTTATTGTCATTATACAGATGTACAATGAGGTTCAGTGCATAAAATATAACTTGTAAAAATATACAGAAATATAATAAATGGTTACAAAATATATACATTTAGAAAAAGAGTGATGATAATACAAGTATGTACATATGATAGGTAGTGAGTATTAAATAAATTTCAGTAAGCACATTCAGTACTTTTAACTTGTGTCATCTTGCATTATTGCACATAATTCATGGACATCCATGGGTTGAATTCTTTTCACTTGTAGCTTGGATGGGTTTTTACTGACATCTGGTGAGAATTTCATGTCAACAGCTCCTTTAGAAATATTTACTTTGAAAATTGGTTATTTTACCTACTGTAGATCTAGATCTGGCTATATCTATCCATTATAGAGCAATCGATAGGTACATACATAAGCAGGTTGAGAAAGTTAGAGGTAAGACGATGGTTGGGAGAGGGTGAGATGGAAGGAGATGTTCTGCTGTGGCGACCCCTAATGGGAGGAGCTGGAAATTAAGTTAATAGTACATTAATGCATGTGAAGAAAAAGGCTAAATCTTGTTTAACAGACATGCAGCCATACTGCCATCTAGTTGTGTTATAATAATTAAAACATCCATTCAGCCATGTGCGTGCCACCATCACTTGGCCAAAGCCATTAATTGAAAGCTTAAATCTCACTTTTTCTCACTACAGTGTCTTTGCGATCTAAAACCAGTTCTTTGTGATTGGAACAAATAGTAATACTAATGCTTGCACTGATCCCTCCTACCACACTACTCCTATGGCGCCGAATAGAGGATCACTCATGTACAGTCCTCTGGCGCCCTTCACTGGCACAATCAAAAACACACCACACCAGAAGCATCTTCAACCGCAGGTGGGCAGATGTTTCCATGAAATTATGAGGCCACCAAATTTCAAAGCAACAGTGCAACAAAGTCAGTGTCCTTTTTAAACTACGTGTACTTCTGTGAAAAAAGGAGCATAAATAATAGATTTATTTAAACAAAATTTAAAAAAAAAGAAAAAAAAACACAGAATAGTGCACATTCTCCAGGTACTCCAGCATCCTCCTGCAGTCCAAAAACATGCATGGATTAGGGTTAATTGGCAATTCTAAATTGGCCATAGGTGTAGATGTGAGTAGAGACTGGTGACCTGCCCAGCCACAGACAATATTGAGACAATTTTTAAACTTTTTATTTTTGTGCATTAACAATAAAATCTGAGCATTATATTATCTATATATTCGTGCGATTATATTGACAAAAGTACAGAATCACCTACACATTACACCTACAGGAGCTCGCCAGTCATGGAAACCCATGCCACCGCACGCACAGATGTGCTCTTAATGAAAAATGAGGTCTGGTTAGCAAAAACGACCACGCACAACCTTTGTCCATATAGTTAATTACTTTTCGTTAAATTCAGCTTCTACCACTAGAAGGCGCCAAAATATCATCGAATAACTCTGGTCCTACCACAGTCAGGCAGGTGCAGAAATAGGAACCACCGTCATAACACAAACTGATATCTAAATGCTGCGTATCAGATCATTACAGATGTTGTACATGAACTGCCCCCTAGTATTTGAATCTTGAGTCGTGGGATACTGATCTTAAGATAAGTGCCTGGCATTTGCATTGGAAATTTCCAAGCTTGGTTCTTGACATCATTAGTGTGGGTGTTTTAAACAGATACATGTGCATACAGAAAAATACTGGTCAAAATAAAGCTCAGTTCAAACTGAAGTTAAAACTATGTTGCAAAAAGTGATGCAGAGGCTATATCGAAAGGGCCCAGATAACCAGGATGGAAAAACCAGGAATCTTCTCGGTATGCTAAATACTGCACTACCTTGTCACCCACAGGTACAGCAGCAATATTTTGTACCGGCATAGTTTCTGTTAAGGCTGCTACTGTACAGCTGTTGCTCGTGCAAAATTAGAAGCTCTCCTATGGCAAGATATATTAAAAGCAGAGAAAGCTGCGGCTTACCTGTTAGCCCTGTGAAATAACATTAAAGGAACAGTTCAGTGTTTAACAAATTTTTAAAAATCTAACAAAATACTTTATTAAGAGATTAAATACACTTTAATGGTTACATTTAAAATCTCAAAATTTAGAGATATTTGGCAGAAAGAAAGAAAATCTAAAGGTATTTCATAATAGCAGGTAAGAAGTAGCCTGGCATAATCATTGTGCATGTGTGTGTGTGTGTGTGTGGGGGGGGGGGGGGGGGGGGGGGGGAGGCCGCTTACAAGTTGCAAGAGAGTTGTTGGCCATATATTTTT
>VOQJ01042514.1:0-12062 GCA_015052665.1 Apistogramma diplotaenia | reverse complement strand
GAGCCAGTTGAGGTGGTTCGGGCATCTCACAAGGATGCCTCCTGGGCACGTCTTGGGTGAGGTGTTCCGGGCATGTCCCACCGGAAGGCGGCCCCGGGGCAGACCCAGGACACGCTGGAGGGATTATATCTCTCGGCTGGCCTGGGAACGCCTTGGATCCCTCCAGATGAGCTTGTGGAGGTGGCTGGGGAGAGGGAGGTCTGGGTTTCTCTGCTTAGGCTGCTGCCCCCGCGACCCGGCCCCGGATAAGCGGTGGAAAATGGATGGATGGATATGTATAATAATAATTTGTGTTTAATAAGCACACACTATTGAGCATTTTTAAGGTATTAGTACATACATCAAGCCTTACGTCTTTCTCGTCCAAGCTCAGGTCCTCTACCAGAGACCTCGGAGCTAAGGGTCCTGCGCAGTATCTTATCTGCTCCCAGGACTGTGCTCTTTTGGACAGAGATCTCAGATGTTCCTGGAATCTTCTAGAGCCATTCTCCCAGTTTGGGGATCACTTGGTATTTATCAAGCTTCTGGTGTTCTTTCTCCCTGATGTTGCAGTCACTGAGTAATTCTAAAATTAGAAACATCTTGTCTCAGAGTGATGCTGAAAGACTAGTTCATGCATTTATTACTTCTAGGCTGGATTATTGCAATTCATTATTATCAGACTGTCCTAAAAGCTCCCCGAAAAGCCTTCAGCTGATCCAAAATGCTGCAGCTAGACTGACCGGGACTAGGAAGAGCATATTTCTCCTATATTTGAGGCCTCTCCAATGGCTGCTTGTTAAATTCAGAATTGAATTTAAACTCCTTATTTTTATATTATCATGTAATGCCTTAAATTATTAGGCCACGTTTTATCTTAAAGACCTCATAATAACATATCATCCAAATATTGCACTTCACTCTCAGACTACCAGCTTTCTTGTGATTCCTAGGGTATTTAAAAGTATAAAGGGAGACAAAGCCTTCAGCTTTCAGCCCCCTCAGGTTTATTTTTATTTGGTGGTATATAAATTGAATTAAACTGAATTCCTTTCAGTACTCCTTTTTTTTTGTACTTTTTGTTTGCCCTACAATCTCATTGTACATTTTGTATAATGGCAATATATGCAAAATGGAGTAGTTCTTATATAATGCTCAAAGCACTTATAAAGGCATTCTCTTCTATACTTTTCTTCTTCTTCTGAACTGAATTGCATTTAAGTGAATTGAATTGAGTTACTCCTCCACACTGAAAAGAGCCAGCTGAGGTGTTTTGGGTAACTGGGCAGAGGTGGCAAGTAATGAAGTACAAATACTTTGTTGCTGTACTTAAGTAAAGTAAAAGGTAACTGAAAATTCTACTTGAGTATTTTCTGACTACTTTTTAATTTTACTCCCTACATTTTTACACAAATATCTGTACTTTCTATTTCTTACAGACTTGTTACTTTAGGTTTAACACGTCTGAGAAAAGTTTTTATTTCTGGTCACTTTTTTTCAGACGGGGAAGGAGCGGGGAAGGAGGGAACAAATATACCACACAGTAGAGGGAGAGGCTCCTGCAAAGCTCGAGTTAGGGGAAATTGCGCTTTACATAGGGCTACACGTGGGAACGGTAAGGAAAATTTGTGACAGAAAATGTAAAGCACGAAAAGTGTCTGCAGTTTGTCACACAATGTGTCTGCTAGCTAAAAGAACAGCTGCTCTATTTCCAGGGAGAGAAAAGAAAGAGCAGTTCACTCAGAGATGAAGAAAGGGAACGAAGAACTTTATCCAAAGAGCTACTTTTACTTTTAGAGTCTGTAGTTTTTAACTTTTACTTAAGAAGTTGAACCAGTACTTCAAGTTTTACCAGAGTAGTTGTAACACAAATACTTGTACTTCTACTTAAGTACAGAATGTCAATATTTTTGCCACCACTGCTGATAGGATGTCTCCTAGGTGAAATCATCTGGGCATATCCTACTGGGAGGAGGCTCTGGGCTAGGCTAGTACATGCTGGAGAGATGTCTCCTTGCTACCCTGGGAAGGCCTCAGTCTTCCCACAATTGCAGTGGAGGAGGCTGGTGCTATGAAGGTTTGGGCTACTCTTCTTAGGTTGTTGCTGTTGCCATCGACCTGGCCCCAGATAAGAAGCCTTATTTTTTAATTATTTTTTTAGACATCACAATATTAGAAAGTTTGGAAGGATTCATTGTCTCTCAATCACGGAGATGTATAGAAAAGTATGTGATAATTCTTTTGGTGAATATTGAGATAATTTACCAAAGTAAAAACTGAACCTGTTAAGTCATAGGTAGATAAATAAATTCCCAAAAAGAAAAAAGAATTACCAAAATTGTCTTTTAGAAATTGTGAAAAAAGACAATGAAATGTGAGGTTTTCTTAATGAATGCACTTTTGCATTTATTACATGAAAGAATCTTACATGTATTTCCATTTGAAATGTGACTATAAGCAGTTAAAGTTGTTTTACTATAGACACACGCTAAAACATTTGATAAACATAAATAAAAAGTAACATTGCTCTGGTCTTTTATAAACACCTGCTATTTACTGTATATAGGTTTAGTTAAATGTAGAACTTACTAAAGGCACTGGGAAAAAGGGAAAAAAAAGCGTTATAAACTGAAGCCAATTTATTTTAGTTCACCTTATATGAGTCTTAAGACAATGGTTAATGCACTGTGGTGATAGGTAGTTCTTAAAACAAAACAAAAAAAAGAAAAGACTTCTGGATGTACTACTGGCTAAAGTTAGGTTGGACAGTCCTTCACAGCTGGCTGCCTTCCATTGTATTACCATATTGATGGGTAAAAAGCAAAACCCACTTGCATAAAAGCAATATTTGAAAGGTGGTGGCTCCAATTGCTGTATACAGTAGTAATGGTGGCTGTCACTACTGAAGAATGTCAAGTCCAAGTTCAGTCACTTCCTGCTTTGTTGATATGACCAGTTTGTTTCAAAGTGACAAAATTACGTATCGGTAAACTTTTGACAATCTGAGCAGCTGTCTGCAACACAATTCACAACACAATCAGTGCATAGAAAGACCTTCAAGAAGGTGATAAAGGCGAAGTTAAGCACCTAGAGCAATATTTTTCCATAAATATGACTGTATCCAATAAACAGGAAACTGTTCATAAAAAGCTCATTTGTGCTTTATACAAACATTTGAAAAGCACACCAAGCCATGTGTGTATTTTTGATGAAAGTGATAATAAATTATTGTTGACTCGTTAACATTTTTAAAATAAATGTTTTAAAAATACAAAATTCCAAGGATTATGAAATTATAAATAATGTTCCCCTTTGGAAGATTTTTTTAAATAATGAAGATATTTCAAAGAAAATCTATTTGATTATTAGGTGTAGAATGGCTGATGAAAAGACAATTGCTAAAATAAAGAGAGTAGGGACTAGAAGTCATTTTCTACGTGATTTCAACAAAGCAAAAATAAAACAAGTGAAAACTGCACACTGATAAACAAGAATGTTCATCAAAACAAGGACAAAGAATAAGAAGTTTAGATGCAGGGCTTATTTGAAGGATGCGCGGACCAGGCGGCCCTTGAGAGGCTGAGGAGGCCGGTAGTTGTCCACCATGGAGCATGGAGCTTCTCCATCTCCAGTGAAATGGAGACAGCGGAACATGGCCATCTAATGAGGAGACAAATAAAATTCAATTCAATTTTATTTATACAACACCAAAACACAACAAACAGTCACTTCACTTCACTTTTTATTAAGGTAAAGATCATATTTCTCTGGAATAAGTTACATTAACAGCATCTGAATCATTTCTACCATCATCACTTCCTAGAGCACGATTACCTCACGACAGGGCTAAAACAAACTTGGAGATGAACTTTTGATCACACTTTGTTTAGGCACATGCACAAGAGACATCTGCATCACATGAACACACTGGCTCAGTGTTCAGTGTTGTAAAAACCATTTAACATTAACCAAACAGCAGCTGCAAAAGTTAAAGTTAACAAAGCTCTAATTAAAGACAAGATGAATGTGACATCTCATTAAATAAATGAAACAAAGCCTTATAAGTACAATATACAAATCTGATGAGCAATGGTTGCACATCAAGGTTTTGAATGCACAAAATCTTTGAATCATAGCCAAGGTGAACATTTTTTAATTAATTGTTTAGTCCAGTGACAGTGATACCCTCAGTCTATTATTAGTCAGCATACAGTGGGTGGGTAACAATATTTTCCCATTTAAAGTGTGGGAGAGGCCAGAGAATTACTACTCAAATACAAAATATATACAGCATGCACTTTCAGCTGAAAAAAATGTACTTTCACATTGCCAGCTGGCATTTTAAATGCAAAAACTTTAGGATATACAGCCTCAAATGCTAATGCAACAGACTGTATGTTTCATAGCAAAACATAGTAATTAATTCCCACTAGGGCTTCTATCATCATCTGTTCAAATCAAATTGTCCCTGAGAAAATAGAAGTGCAATAGTTGGTACAGCACACAGTCCCAGAGAAACCTGCCACTAGCTGTATCATGTTAAATTACTTAAGAATGGCAAATGGACTAGTTTTTATATTGGCACTTTTCTATTGTAGCTGAGCGCTTCAAGCACTTAAATCAAAAATGTTTGCATCTACCCATTCACTGTTTTCTACTTCAAGGTGCTTTTTATCTAACATTCACACACGTTCATACTCCAATAGTTATAGAGGAACTTGAGGTTCATTATCTAGGGATGGCTGTAGCTCAGTAGGTAGAGCAGGTCACCCACCAATTGGAAGGTTGGCGGTTCGAATCCTGGCTGCTCCGGGCTACATGCCAAAGTATCCTTGGGCAAGATACTGATCCCCAGATTGCTCTCCGACGCAAGCGTTGGATTATGACTGTGTGTGAATGTTAGATAGAAAGCACTTAGCTTAGTTAAAACATGGAAGTGCTTGTATGAATGCGGGGTGAATGTAAACGTGTTGTGTAAGCGCTTTGAGTGCTCTGAAGAGTATATAAGAACTTATCTTGCCCAAGGATACTTTGGCATTAGACTGGAGCAACCAGGAATCAAACAACCAGCCCTCCGATTAATAGGTGACCTGCTCTACCTCCTGAGCCACAGCCAGCCCTAAGGTAACTAACTTAGGTTTGGAGAACCCAAGTAAAAGGAGTTTTCTTCATTCATTTTTGACATTAAGTCAGCTCGTGAGCTTGAATTTCCTTTACTTCAGCAGACTCACTTGGCAAGGTTTCCATTGTTCTACCACAAACTACATGTTCCATTGTATGTCAGTGTGTTACTGCACTGAGTTCTACATTGTAGAACTGCATATAAGTACATCTTATAATTGTATGAGAGCATTAGATGTTTGAGGAGAAGGCTGATCACCATAGAAAGGTGGTGATCAGCCAATCACAACAACAGTCACATCATGGTGCTTGAGCTGGCATGCGTTTGTGCCACGTGAGGGTTCAGTATCAGTGCAAAATGCCCACTGTAGATACAGGGAGTCAGTGTAATCTCAGTGAAACACAAGGCACTTGTTTAGCCCCACCCTACTCTAAAGTATGAAATACTCCCATAACTTCACTCTTGCCAGTGATAATGTTTGGATCAACATTCTGGCCTGAGGTGACTGTCAAAAGAGAGTTCAAGTGTTTATTAATATACTGAAAAATACAAAGAGACAGGTAAACAGGCTGTTCTCTTTACTCAGCAATAATTAATCAGCTGTTTGTGTTGATTTCCCAGAGTCCCTGAAGCATAATGCTTCATGCCTATTATTTTCCTATTGGAAGTGAAAATTTGGATGTGGATGTGAGTGTGAATGATTGTCTGTGTCTCTGTATTGGCCCTGCGACAGGCTGGCGACCTGTATAGGGTGTACCCTGCCTTTCGCCCTATGTGAGCTGGGATAGGCTCCAGCCCCCCAGCGACCCCGCATGGGATAAGCGGTTGAGAATGGATGGATGGAAGTGAAAGTTTGTGCAGCATTCTCAGCAGACAAAGTGAATAGAAATCTTTTCTGAAGCAACAGCTCAAAACCACATGTCAGAAAACAGGGTACAAAGAAGAATATCTATATTTAAGACAGCAGTAAATAACGCAACTCAACTCAACTTTAAGAGCAAACAAAGCAAAAACCCAGACATAAGATAAACAACAAACAAATAAATAAATAAAACCACAGTTAAGACAATATACAAAAGAAAAGCAACATCTCAGACTGAGTTAAAAGCCAATAAATGTGTTTTAAGAGAGGATTTAAAAGCAGAGAATGAGAATGAGTCAGCCTGCCTAATGTGCAAATAAAAGATTGTTCCACAGTTTTGAGGCAGCAATTGAAAAAGCACGGCCTCCTCTTTGTCTTTGGGACAGTCAGTAGTGCCAGATCAGCTGACCTAAGTGAATGTGACGGAACGTAATGGTGGAGCAAATCAGACAGATATGAAGGGGCGAGGCTGTGAAGTAATTTAAAACAAATTAAAGGGTTTTAAAATTTGTATTTCAATCCTCAAACAAACTGGGAGCCAATGAAGTGAAGCCAGAATCAGAAAAATGTGCTCACGTTTTTTTGACCCCAACTAAAACTTGAGCAGCAGCATTTTGTACCATCTGGAGCTGTGCAAGCAGTGTCTGGCTGAGCCCAACATAAAGTACATTGCAGTAGTCTAAGCAAGTTGTGATAAAAGCATGGATTAAAATCTCAAAGTGATGCAGTGAAAGAAATTACTTCACTTTGGCCAGTTGTCTTAGCTGATAAAAGCTCGACTTGACTACTGACTCAATTTGCACATCAAGTTTAAGTTCACTGTCCAGCTTTACACCTAAGTGTGAGTTAAAGGACCCAGGTCAACAGTCATTTAAGAGGTATCACTTGGCCCAAACAACAAAAACTCAGGCTTTTTATCATTTAGATGCAAACAGTTAATGGACAGCCATGCCTTGATCTCTCCAAGGCACACTAGGAAATGGTTAGTAGAATATGCATTTTGCTGCATATTTGACAGTCATCTGCATAAACGTGGAATGCGATGTCATGTCTTCTAATAATCAATCCCATAGGAAGTAGATAGAAAAAGAAGATAAGAGGACCAAGAATAGAGCCTTGAGGCACCCCACGTGTAAAGGAGCGCTGCGCAAGATTCAGCAGCTCCAATATGGACAAATTTCTCTGTGACAAATAAGATCTAAACAAATCTAAAACGACACCCTTAATGCCCCCCTAATTTTCCAGTTGAGACGGGAGGATCTGGTGGTCTGTAGTATCGAAGGCTGCTACTAGGTCACACAGGACCAAAGCAGCATAGTGACTAGCATGTAAAGAGTGTCATTAAAAATCTGCAACAGTGCCAACTCAGTACTGTGGGACACAATCTTCTCAAGACTTTTTGAATGAAAAGGGAGTTAGAGATCTGCCTGAAACTGGAGAGTTGAAAGGCGTCTAGGCCAAGTTTTTTAATGAGTGGGGTCACCACTGCATTCTTAAGACTGGGAGGCACTGTACTATTAGCTAAGCTCCCATTGATAAGTGGACTAATTTTAAACCCATCAATGTTTCATGGTTTTTTTGTTATTTTTCAAATAAATTTAATAAAATTTTATTTATATAGCCCCAAATCACAACAGACCGCCACCTGAAGGCGCTTTATATTGCCAGAAGTTTTATGTTATCTAACAAGGCACTTGTTAGGTAATAATAATTTTTTTTATCTGTGTTGTTTATACATGTCTATGTTGCTAACACAAAGCTAACAGCTTAAAATCCCAGGACCCAGAGTGAGAGTGCTTTAGCTGAGTATATGCTCACCTCAGTCAAGGAACCAAAATTACCTTTTAAACAGGTAATAAAAGCAGGTATGAACAGGTACATTTCTCCTGGTACTCATTAGTTTTGTATAATTGCTATCACCAACTGGTAATTACAGAGCCAGTGTTGTAATGCAACCAGTTACTTTCTCTAGTAAAAAATTAAAGTATTGAATTACCTTTCAAAAAAGCAGCAAGTGATATATATTGGTAGCCCCTGTGTACCTCAGATGGTAACATAATTTATTATAACATCACTTATAGCAGAACTATATTAAAAAATAACCGAAGATCAAAGGTTTCTTCCATCCAAAAAATGGAAATGAAGAGGCCTTTATGTAGCACCTTCACACCACTGCTTAACACAGGATTTCCAGGAAAGCATCTTGCAGTTAGCTGAACATTGGTGCTCTAGTACTTTCAAAGGACACCGCACAGTGAGTGGGAATGATGCTAGAGGAATGTGGGATGGAATGTGTGAAACAGGTGAATCACTAAGAGTTTCCTCTACTGTGTGATGGTATTTGAAAGTGAGACCATAATCTCACAATAGCACGTGTGTGTGTGTGTGTGTGTTGGGGAAGCAAGGCGAGTACCTGTGCAGGGCTGACACTGATTGGCTCCTTGAGGACAATCCAGGTAACACTCTCCAGGAGGGGTGGTGTTGTCAAAGAACCCTCATATGTCCAATAAGCCAGAGAACCAGGAAGCAGAGTCTTTGGATCAAAGTTAGCAAAGGTAGTCTGCTTTCCCTGTATGAGGGAATAAGAGATGGAATAAAGGTAAAAAGGAAGGAAGGAGAAAAGGAAAATCATTTTTAGTTTACAAAGCTTTTAAACTACTTTTCATAGACAGCTTCAGCACATTTGGATTCAGAAAATCTGTATTTTAGGAATTCTGAGGTAGCTGATTTGACCTTGTTCTTGATGGCCTCCAATGCATCCAGAACTTTCTGAAGGCGGGGGTTGGCAGCACCAATCTGGAATACAATGTAAAGCTATAACATGATTTGATATTTAACTTTTAAGGCCTTAAGGCCACGAATACTAATGTATCTTCCCACCTCCAGTGCAGGGGCTAAATGTGAGTGATTACTGATGACTCACCTTAAGAAACACTCCCACTACAGCAAGTCCATCAGGCTTGTCAGCTGCCTCTCCAAAACTTGGGTACTTAGTGTTCCAGTGCACCAAGTGAAGCTAACAAGAAAAACACGAGGTTTACCTATTAAGTGATAAATGGGATCTAAAGAGATGTATTTGGTCATTTTTAAGTTGGTACAGTGCTAAACTCTTTCAGTACCTCACAGGGGAACCTGATGCCATTGACAGTGTGCTCGGACCCTCTGTTGTCACTTCCGCCCCAGTGGAAGTGAAACTGCTTCAGACGGTAGGTTCCAGAAATAGGACCCCCAGTCAAGGCTGGTTAAGACAGAATAGTATAATCATCGGAGAAACAGTCAAGATAAGACAGAGTTTGCATGTACTAACCTAGCCAAAATTTGGTGAAATGAAAGCCCTGGGGTTTTCAAATTCTAACTCTAGATTTTTTTTCTTTCTGTCTTTTCTTGGTCTCCACTTTTATGACATTGCAGGGCTTTCTTGTATTTCCCCTGACATAAGGGAGTCTTTGAAAGTATTGTTTAAAAAATAGTTTGAATTTTGAGTTTATTTGCTTTTTTTGTGATATACACTGCTGGATAAAAGCTGAACAGTAAAAGTATGACAGGGTGAGGTACTGCAGATGTCTGTTGACCTCCAGATAATGAAATGAGGTTGATAAGGATTAACTGCATGCTGACATCATCACTCTTATCGGCTGCAGTCCACACAGCAGGGGTGGAGGTCTAAACAAGACAGATAAAGGTAACTAATGCTAGATCAGCTGTAAATGTGCAGAATGACATAACTTTAGAATCATATAATCAAAGACTTCCAAGTCTAACTTTTTCTGACCCTTTTCTTCACGACTGCATTTAAATGAATAGTACATTATTCTCTGTAATAGCACATTTGTTATACTGTTGTCCATAGGGTTGAATAACTCTACAAAAATGAGAAATACCATTACAGTGCACCTCTAGACATTTATCTGATTATTTAGCCACATCTTACAAGATATGCCTAAATAACAAGGTAAATGTTGTGCTCTGAGCTGTACTCACTAGAGCTGTCTGTGTCATCCACAAAATCCACCTGGAAGGAGTGTCCATTGTTCAGAATACCCTTGGTGTTGGAGGGGTCGTACTTGATTTTCAGAGCCTTCAGAGAGGGGTCATATTGGGCCTCTTTAGGGACTATGTTGATGGGAGACTGTCTGGGACCATTAGCTACAGGGAACTCTTCAGCCCACGTGTCAGGGCCTACAAATACAAATGTGCATATGTTAATACCTCACTGTTGCCTTCCCTTCCATGCATAGTGTGAGTATGTTTGTTTGTTCTCAAGATACACTCCTATTGACTTTTCAAAATTAAGTGTAAGTTCACCAGATTTATTTATATTTACGTGAGGTATTCAGATTACGAGAGATCACAGTTAAAAATGTACTTTTGAAAAAATTCTTCAGTGAGCAGCATGGTATTTAAATTAATTTAGAAAAAAAAGTATACCACAATACATAAGACACAAAGGACATTAAAATTATGAGGCTTATCCAAGGTAAATTCTAACAATATGAAAATTACATACTACACATTTTTTATTAGAAATATGTGAAACTTGATATATAGATTATTAGATAAATACCGCATTTGTGGAATAAATGCAGTATAATTTCAGAAAATTGAAATGAATCATTTTAATACAAGTAATATTGAAATCTATTCATAATATCAAATTTTTACCCACAAATTGAGGTTTTAAAGGCCATTTAATCAAGATAAGTGTGCTTCCGATTGCTCCAATTCAGTTACACATAGATGCAAAACCTCCCAGTTTTTCTGGTATAACATGAAGATAGGTGAGAATATTTTTGTTCCTACGGTGCAATAGAAAAAAAAATTCTCAAATTACAGAAAATGATAATCAAGACATTAAACACTTGGCTTTATTAAATGTTCACACTAAAAATGTAGCATGAGATTAGTGCATATAAGGCATAAAAGCCCTATTGTAAACATAAATTTACAGAAAAAAATGTTCCACACAAACAGATATCATAATACGTGAGGTAGTAGTTGGGGAGGTCTTCTGGTCATATTTATCAAAACACTAACCACATTTAATGTTGTCATAAAATTAAATGTCTTAGTAAAATATTATAAATATTATTGCATTGAATTATTATTTTTTTTATGATAAGTAAACAAAGAAACAAAAAACAAACAACTAAATAAATAAGAACCCTTTTACAGTACTTATTTTACAGGAGCACTGTAAAAGAACTCCTACACTAAGCTTAGCCAGTTTGTTTCAGTAATAAAACTGCGACTGAAAATTGACAGATTGATAGACACTTTCTACACTGCTGCCTGCAAAATTGAGCTAAGTGTGGCAGTATCTTCTCAGCACGTTAAACAGTAGGCCTGCAAAACACCCGGTTGGATGCTTCAAGATCCTCACCGTTAGTTGATCCGTATCCCCATCCATGAGACATGACTGCTCCGACTCTATGCTACCCTGGTAAGACAAAAGAACGATTACTCCACGTCAGTTTGCAGGACGACAAAACGAAGAATGATGATCTGGTGGCAGACACTCGCTTTAAATACGCTGTTTCAGTCCTCACCCCGGTGGGTTTGGCTTGCCGCTTCTTAAGCGAGAACAGGACAGCCATCAGAAGATGTGATAGTGGCGTCCTTCACTATCGGGGCCTTCCGCCTCTCCTCTGCGCCCCTGCCGCACACAAAGGCAGAATTTTGGACCGATGTGATGGTGATTTTTAGACCGCTTTCTCCTCTCCTGGCAGGGACGGATTAGTACCTGACGCGCGCACATTCACACATGCATCTATCCCAACGCCACCCCCGCTCAACTCTGCTGCTGCTGCTGATGCTGTGTTTTGGCTCCTCCAGAGGATTTTATTGTAATATTGTGAAGCCGACTTTTTTTTAAACTCTTGCCAGCTCTTGCTGCTGTAGGCTACTGCTGTGTAAGTCTGCTTTCTGAACGGCCGGTTAGAGCCCAAGAGCCTATTTGTGCACTGGAGTCTTCAACTCAGCTATAAAAATGTCAGCTGATTCAGTTTTTTCCTGTTAACTGACACACACACACACATACACACATACACACACACACACACACACACACACACATAGAAACACACACACGCAAAAAAATCT
>VOQJ01042512.1:0-14691 GCA_015052665.1 Apistogramma diplotaenia | reverse complement strand
ACTGGAAGGTTGCTGGTTCAGGTCCCCATCTGAGCACATGCTGTCGTGTGTCCCTGGGCAAGACACTTAACCCCACGTTGCCTGGTGTGAATGTGGTTGTGTGATTGGTGACGGTGGTGGTCAGAGGGGCCGTAGGCGCAAACTGGCAGCCGCGCCTCTGTCAGACTGCCCCAGGGCAGCTGTGGCTACATTAGTAGCTCACCACCACAAAGTATGATTGTGGAGTGAATGAATAGTGCATAAAAATTGTAAAGCGTCTTTGAGTGTCTAGAAAAGCGCTATTTAAGACTAATGCATTATTATTATTATTTTTTTCCATGTCCTTTCCGGGGTGCCGTACTCCTGTGTGATGAAGAGGACCGGAAGAGCTCAAGTGAGAGCAACGATGAAGAGGCTGAAGTGAGAGGCGAGATCCCAGAATAGCATGAGCAACGTAATTTGTGTTACCGATACGTACATATATTTAGGTATATAGGTAGCCGTATTACAGGCACTGTTCAAAAAAAAGCATTTGGAATATGTATTTGTTTATGATACCATACGGATTAAATTAAAAATGTAAAAATCCTCACGTGTAATATCTTTCTGTGTAAATATCTCATATTACACGTGGGATACCTGCGGCTTAAAATCCGCTGCTTCTTTTACATGTACAAAATAGATTTAAAATAAAATTTGAGCATGCAGCTTTTAATCAGGTGCGCTCCGTAGTCCAGAATTTACGGTAATCAAGTTATTACATCCTACCTCTTTCTATCTGTCTCCTTGGTTTTCAGTATTTAATATAATAGCTCTCCTTTCACCACAAACCTGTTTGCCTGATGTCATTATCAAAAGAATCCTCATGGGCCACGAGATTTGTGATAGCATGAGGTCCATGTTTGGTCAGCTGTGAATCTTCTTCAATGATGCTGACAGAAAATTCTTAAGAAATCTTCCCCACATCAGTCCACTTCATCTGAAGTGGAAGGCACTTGATTTCCCAACAGTGTCATCTAAAGGAATCTGACTTCTTTTAAAGTCACAGACATCAAAGATAAACCACTGGTGTGTCTTTTTTTATTCTTCTGGTATTCACCAGTCTAAACGCAGACTTCCATCTGATTTGTTTCTCTGGAGGTCTTCTCTCATGCACTATTTCTATGTCCATCTCTTCACCTTGCTTTTGGAACACAGCTGATACCACACAATGCTCCTTTGATCTCATTTTACATGCTCCAATTTTATCTCTTAGATTCTGCAGAAGAGTCTCTTTATCCATGCTTTACTTAGTTTGTTGACAGAAGAACATGATGCTACACCCTGAAAGGGGATAAAACACAGTTTAACGATACCTCAGCACAGTTCAAGAACATAAATACTCATTCCATATCTGAAAGGGGCATTTTGTGTAAAGAAACGTGCTGCCGGCTGTCTCAAAAAGACCGAAGTGAGGTCTGGGGGGAGGGGGCGGGGGTCCCTCTTGGTGCTGAAGTCCAGGCGATGCTAGCCAAAGCGTACAAAGGGACACAGGGACACAGTACAAAGGCAAAGCAGACGATTCCAGGTTTAGAAACGCTACAAAAGTCTTCAAGATCACAGGAAAAAATAACTAAATTTGTCGCTGGTCACTTTTTAGGAAAAAAGTTTCTAGGGTGGTCGCTAAATCTAAAGTTGCTGCGTGGCCAGAGTGCCCCATTCCAACAGCTGAAGCCATGACGAATTAATCAGAAAAGCTCAACAAGTAAATCACAGATTGAATCATGACAGTTTGTATTCTTATATCTTTCTTAATATGTTGATGAACGTACATTAGTTAAATGAGGCTTTTTACCTCATTTATAAACTTTTCAAATGAATGTTTTCACTTTTGACCATGGCTAAGTTTTATATCTTGCCATTTGTTCATCAGTCAGCACCATAACGCTGCCTTGTTCACCTGCAGAAATAAAACGTTAGAGAAATGCTTGAAAAAATATTAATTGAGTTTCTGTCAGAATAACTGAGTGAATGCTTGACACGTAGATAAAAACTGAAAGCGCTCTGAGTGCTCGACATTGAGTAGAAAAGTGCTGTTTAAGTAGCAGTAGTATAATTTACCATTTACCATAAGTTTATGACAATTTCTACTTTTATCTCAGCAAGACACACATTTATTTATTCTGCACCTGAAACTTAATGCTTCAGCAAAAGCTATCTGCCAGTGATCTGTTAGTAGATTCAGAGCATCTTTACTCAATTTAGTTACAGTTCTGGTATTATTTAAGCCTTTCCAACTATTGATGAATAATTAAACAGTTTGCAGATAGAGTATGAATTATATTATAATTATTAAGTATTATTTTGCCTGTTAATGATCAAGGGGAAAATTTGCCAAGTTATGTCTTGTACATTTACTGTAGTTGTGGTAGTATTAGCATATTTGTACACCAACTGAAAACTACGATGTCACGTATAAGTAATATACATTTAAGTATTTCTTGCAATGGCGTCCACATTCCCATAGCAACAATTTTTGACAGAGACTGGTAGCACAGACATGAAAATATGATGTTTTTTCCTCCAATGTCCCTTGTGGTAAGTTCAAACTTACTGAGTCAGTCCAGAGGTGCACAAGGAGATGACCATGAAGTGTGTCAGTTAAATTTCATTTTAAATCTTTTGCTTTCAGTGAACTACATATTATTTATTATCGTTTTCTTTTTTTGTTATGTTGGACTTACTTTTGCACATCTAGTACAGAGGGACTAAAAATTTAAATATATGTGCATATAAACAGCCTTTTATCTTACTGTGATGTTTTGATCTCAAATTCAAATGCCTGAAGTCCCAAAAACATTGACTTCCACATACTGTTAACACGCTTTTGGAGAGTATCGCAAGTGTTATATTAGAATTTGATGTGAGTGTGGGTGTCACACTTTATAAAGTATTCACCCCTCGGGTTTTTCTCAGTTCTTTTTTTTTTCAAAATATGTTTCAAAGACATTGTCCCATGACAGAACATGGTGTGGCGATGCTTAGCTGCAACAGGCTCTAAAAGAAGAAAGAATAAATTAACACTATAAAAAAAAATTCTATAAATTTTACAGAATTTTCTTTTTCATGTTGTATGTTCTATGTTAAATATAATGTTAAATGTTAGATATGATATGTAAAAATTTCAATTAAAAACTACAGACAGTGAATTAGCCTGTCTAATGTAAAATAATAAGAACAAAGACCTGTAATTTAACATGACTTTTTTATGGGAAATGCTTTTTTCCCCACTCAAAAGTTTAACATAATATAACAAATATATCGTGTTTATTTTAAGACAAAACTGGCAAATTCTAGTTAATTGCTACACATTTTACACAATTGCATTTAGCCATTCATACAAGCACTTCATTCTACAGCTCAGTGCTTACTAGCTAACATTCACAGACATTTGAACTCTGACAGTTGCATGAAAGAACAACTTGGGGTTCAGGATCTTGCCCAAGGATACTTTGGCATGCAGACTGGAACAGCCAGGAATCAAACCACCAACCTTCTGATTAGTAGATGACCTGCTCTACCTCCTGAGCTACAGGAGCCCAGGAGGCATTCTACTGAGATGCCTGAACCATCACAATTGGCTCCTTTCGATGTGGTGGAGAAGTGGCTCTGATCTGAGCCCCTCCCAAATGACGCACTCCTCACCCTATCTCTAAGGTAGGGCCAAGCCACCCTTCAGAGGAAGCTCATTTCTGCCGCTTGTATCCATGATCCCATTTTTTCAGTCACTACTCAAAGCTTGTGACCACAGATGTGGGTAGGGATGTAGATCGACTGCTACAGTCGTGCTGTTATGCTCAGCTCTCTCTTCACCAGGATGGTGCAGCATCTGCAGGACTGCAGTCACAACCCAAATCCATCTGTCAATCCCTGACTCCCCTCACTCACAAACAAGACCCTGAGATACTCAAACTGCTCCACTTGGGGCAGTAATTTTTGTGTGTAATGCTGTCAAAATACTACAGGATCAGGACTGGTGCAAACTGCCTACAGGAAATACTACAGGCTCTTTTTACAGTCCAGCTGTTAGAAATGCAGCAACGCAAATCAGACAAAACGTCTCAGCAACTCTAATCTTTAACCAGAATATACAAACTCAAGAGTTACAAAATTTGTTTGAATACTTATATATAAACTAAACAACTGACAGTGACAATATACCACACCTTTGGCAACTGTTCACTTGATTGTTTTTGAAGAAGGCAGTTTTTTATTATTGCTCCACAAGCAATAGAGAAGGTCTGGTTGGAGAGATGGTTCAATGACATATTGGACTTGAAAATAGAAGATAACTTTTCATTTCCTACGGAGATTCTTTTTAAACCATACTTATCCTTAAAATTTAAAAGCATGTTTATCACCATAACTGTGAAGATGAAGGTCCTCTATTTTAACCCAAGCTCTAAACAACCAAGTCCAAAGGGTTATACTTACAGATTTTTGGGTGTAACACTTGGGTGTGTGAGCTTTTAGTAGCAATACCTGTCCATGATTCTACAGCTACCGGTTACTTATTAGTGCTAATGTTATGATAAAACATATACTGAATATCCATGTATTTATGTGCATTTGCATTAAAATTTTATCGTGAGCAGAATGAGGAAGATAATCACATTTCCAATATGATGCTGGATTCCTGTCTAACAGGTGTAGCAGGTTATGCTCATCTCTCACTGTGTAAAAAAGAAAAAATAATACGTGTAAAAGATTGGACATTTAGTGGCAACTTCCTGGCACAGATAATAAAATGATTTTCACCCTTTCACAGGCTTTCCAATGTAGCAGCCTTTATATGAACATATCTGAGAGATATGCTTGGCTTCTGTTTACAATTCACATAAGCTGGATGTTGTTGTTTGTTTCTGACATTGTTCAACAAGCCTTTCTGCAGGCCATTATAAGCTATTTTAAAGCAAGGCCACAGCGAGTGAGTCATAGCAGGATGACTGACCCTGTAGGTGTTGATGGCTTGACAACGAGGACGACATCCCAGCATGCCGTGGCTTTAGATGTTACGCGTCCTCTGTAACTTTCAGCCCGGTCTGACACAGGGGACATGTGATTACAAGGCTCTGCAATAAGCCTGCAATCTGTAGCTGAAAGTACAAGAGCTGAGGGTAAATAATTGATGGAGGTTCACTGTTTAAATGACTGAGTGAGTGACGGACTGACAATCATGCTTAAGAGAGAAAGAAAAGGAGACAAACAGATTGTGCATTACATTCATGTTGTCTTTGTTAACTTATTTATTCTTGGCTTGTGTTTTTTCTCAATACCCTCACCTCGCCTGTCGACTCCTTTCCCCATCTCCTTTTCTCTCTCTTCTCTCTTTTCCATTCCTCTCCCACTTCTCTCTTTTATTTTGTTTCTTGCTCCTGTTCCCCCTTCCTGGCTCAGGTGATATAAGGTATGGCGACAGCTATTGAAACCTGAGGGATTAAGTAAAGCTATTTTAGTACCTTAGGCTAACTCCACAGTATCTCACACAAATACACAAACATGCCACAGACAACCAGGTGATATAAGGTAGAGAGACAGAGCTATTTAAACTTGGGGGGGGGTTGTGTGGGTGCGCACACATAGTCTGTAGTCTATGGCGGTGAAGAAAGGTAGAGCTGAACACAGTCTCATATACACCACCCACACACGTGCAGAGAGAGCATAGTGTGACACAGCTACTGTCATGCTGTTCTCACACTGAGGAAGCCGGAGCACCAAAAGTCGACATCCAGACAAGACTTGCTGGGACACATTTTCCCTGCAAACCCATGCCATCGATGTATTGTTTCACGAGTCAAAGCTCATTTCTTTTATGGGTATATGTGGGCTTTAGCGTGATGCACTATGTGAAAAAAAATCAGACATGGATAATAGAAATGGATGCATACTACAGCCCCCACTCTCCTGTTCTTACATTTGTGCAAATGTCCTGCTGCCTGCTCCTTCAGTAAAATGAATACAGTGATTACTTAAGCCCTAATGGGCTTTTTCCGCACTAAAGCAATTGTGTGTTTTTGCAGATCTGGACCAAATGTTTTGAATTATTTGAAAAAATAAAGTTTGCCACAGAATGTCATTTTAATAAGCATGTCATAACATAGGTCATCAAAACAAATGTAGTAGTAGGAAACAGCAACTTCCAGGACTGAAAAATGAAGCCAGAACTTTATGAACTGTCTAACACTGCAGTTCCTCTACTGACCACTTGAGGCTTGCACCAAAAGTGAGTCAATCCCCATAAAGATCCATGTTGGATTGCCCAGCTTGCATTGTCACAGATTTGTACTAAATAACCTTTTAGTATTGATGGATATATCTCAACTCATAACAAGTGTACAAAGGGAATATTTTTTATTCATAATAAATCAATTAGGTAAAGTAGAAGCTCTTGAATTTTGAAATTTTGGGGATTTTTGTAAATGCAGTGTTTCTACTTTTAGTGTCTTTCAGAGCATTTTTAATTGAATTGTGAAACTCACTAGTTTTAGCTGATAATTTAGCAGTTAATCTTATCCAAATATTGTCACTTATGATTTTAAAAACCCAACATGGAAGTGGCTAAAACATTAAAGCTAACACTTGAAAATGAGTCCAGTTGGTGGATTCATTTTGAAGTTGGTGATGCCACAGTGGCTAAGTTGCTCTTTACCGTCAAGGCAAGGCACAGTGCTGTGAAAAGGTATCCGCTATTATTATTATTATTGTTATTATTTTTATTTTTTTTTGCCTATTTGTCACACCTCAGCCTCCTGACAGTAAAATTTCAAAGACTTAACTAGAAATCAAATGGAAACATCAAGTAAACAAGTATAAAAACGTAGGTACAATTGCCGTCTTACCTGCGTTATCAAATGATCAAACAGTGATTTTTGTGTTACAGTTTCTTTCATATCTTTTGCCAAGATTTTAACTATACTACTGAGTGTAATTAACATGTTTATTAGTGTATCCAGGAAAAGATGTCCTTAAAACCCCATAAGGAAATGAATACTGCAATTTTGATAGTTTGTTTTGAGTTTATGTGCCTTTTGGTTTCTGTTATGTTCGACTGCCTCATGTGTCGAGTCCATGTTCCTGTGTCCCCTGCATCTATATTCTTGCTCCCTCCTGCTTTGTGCCTCTCAGTGTAAGCCCAGTGAGTCGTACTGCCCTTCTGCAGTATGTTACTGTTACACAAACGCTCCTTATTTGTAATTGTGAAGAAAATAATGAAATATTAAACACTTAAATCTATGGACCATTTGAGTCAGTACTTTGAACCTCATCATCATTTTGACTACAAAGTGCAGCAACATTGACGGGACATTTCAGGCCATGTACTCATAGAAGCCAAAAAGTAAAATAAAATAAAACAAAGTGCGGAACATCTTTTAACACTTCTGCTATCAAATTGTGCCCTGGCCTGAATCTCCACACAGTTACAGCACTCTGACAGCAGAAGGGTTATTATCATTATGGAAATTTACTGAATGCAAATTGGGAAAAAGCTTTGAATGTCACTTTGTCAAAAGACTGAAACACTGGTGCTGGTATAGCTACATATTAAACTGCCCCTTTGAGAAATGCATTAATTGTATTAAATTTGAAGTGTCAGAGATTGTCAGTATGCAGCTAAACTTTCAGTATAAGAAGCCTATATAATATCCTTCCTGAGTAAATACACCTATGGCATGGACCTCCGTCTCCAACTATTGTGTTTACTAGATTTTCAGTAAATTTGAACTCGTTGACCAGTCAAGACCATTAGTGACCATCAGTTCAATGTCGCTGAGATTCTAATTCATAGAAGAGTGGATACACCTATGGTATAAATTTTTGAATTCTAGGTCAATTCTTCCTTGAGTTATCGTATTCACAAGATTTTCACAAAAAATAATCTCTGACCTTGACTTTGAGGTCAAGGTGACCAAAATTCAATTCAGTCCATCCATCCTTTCTCTTCCACTTATGCTTTTCAGGGTCGCAGAGGGTCTGGAGCCTATCGCAGCTATCTTAGGGCAAGAGGCAGGGTACGCCCTGTATAGGTTGCCAGCCCAACAAGGAGAGAGCCATTCACACCTATGGGCCATTTAGAGTCACCAATTAACCTAACCCCACTAACGGCATGTCTTTGGACTGTGGGAGGAAAGCAGAGTACCCAGGGACAACCCAAGCAAACACAGGGAGAACTCCACACAGGAAGGCTTGGGCCAAGGCGGATTAGAAGCCAGACCTGTTTGCTGTGAGGCAATGATGCCAAGCACTATCAATTTTATTTTTATAGTGCCAAATCACAACAATCACAGCAACAGTCGTATCAAGGCATTTTATATTGTAAGATAAAGACTATAGAATAATAGAGAGAAAACCCCACAATCAGACAGGTCTACGTCTATACCAGCATGTCGTATCAGTCAAAGTGTCCAAACCAATGACTGGTACTGTAACTAAGAGCAGGTCCAGGGTCACCTGATCCAGTCCTAACTATAAGCTTCATCAATGAGAGAGGTTTTTATCCTAACCTTGAAAATACAGAGGGTGTTCAAAGTAGAAAGGATGTGAATGCAAACTGGGAGCACAGAAGAGGGGCTTGAAAGCTGAAGGACCTGCCTCCCATCCTACTTTTAAATAACCTAGGAATCACAGGTAGGCCAGCAATCTGAGAGCAAAGAGCTCTGTTGGGGTGATATGGTAGTATGAAGTCTTTGACATGAGATGGAACCTTATTTTTCAATTTAATAAATTGAATTATTTAAAACAATTATTATTTGTCTAATATTACATTTTGTTTGAGGACTTGAAGTGTGACATATAAGCAAAAAAAAACAAAACAAATAAAACCCCATCAGTCACAGTACTAAACTGAGCTAATACAGAATTTATTACAATTAAATTCTCCTGATTCTGTAAAATGGCATCAAGGAAAAGAACAGTAGGGAGGAATGTGGACATATGCTCGCCAGCCACATTATTTGACACACCTTACCAGTATCAGGTTGGACTCCCTTTTGCCTTCAGAACTGCATTAATTCTTTATGGCATAGATTGTTGAATCTATGTCATGGAAACATTCCTCTGGGATTTTGGTCCATAATGACATGACATAACATGACATGCATTTAAAGAGTTGCTGCAGATTTGTCAGCTATACATCCATGATGCAAATCTCATGTTCCACCACATCCCCATGCTACTTTATTCGACTGAGATGTGGTGAATATGGAGGCCATTTGGGTGCAGTGAACTCACTGTCATGTTCAGCAAATCAGTTTTGAATGACATGAACCTTTTAACATGGCATGTTATTCTCCTGGAAGCTGTCGTCGGGAGATGGATAGACTGTGGTTATGAAGGCATGGATATGGTCAGCAACAATACTCAGGTAAGTTGTTGTGTTTACACAAGTGTGCCAAGAAAATATCCCCACACAATTACACCACTACCAGCACCCTGAACCGCTCAGACCCATGTTTTCGTTCTGACCCAACCATTAGAGTCACAGCAGAAATCAACACTGATCAGACCTGCAGTCTACTATTGTGCAGTTTTGATAATCCTGTACAAACTGTAGCCTCAGTTTCCTATTCTTTGCTGAGTGTCTGAGTATGTGGTCTTTTTGCTGTAGCCCATCGGCTTCAATGTTTGATGCCCAATGCTTCAGAGATGTAGCTCTTTGAATAAACTGTTGTCTTCCTATCAGTTTAACTCACCTCTCTTTCCCATGATGCTTAGTTTGAAGTTCAGGAGGTCGTCTTGATCGTGTCTACATGCTGAAATGCATTGGGCTGCTGCCATGTGATTGGCTGATTAGATATGTATTAATGAGCAGCTAAACATGAGTTCCTAATGAAGATTAGATGTTTAACAGAGTTTAACGCCACAGTAGAAACACTAATCTAAAACAGCTAATAGTGCTCACTTTGTAGTTTTTAACACACACACACAGAAAATTCTCGTCTCCTCCTCAAAGCACCCAACAATTCTGCAGATGTCACCCATCTACCTTTGGTAGGGTGTAGGCATGAATGGGGTCCCCCTTTGTTGAGCTGCAGTGGTAGGTAGCTGAAGCCTTATTTCAATAGCTGATATCACCAAAAGTGGGCAACTCACATGTCAGATGGTGACACCTCGATGGGTGGCTATTCTACATTAATTGTTCCCAACTTTTTTCTGTGAGCTGATTTGCCATCCAAAAGGCAAAAGTTAATTCACTGAACATTTTCTCAGATTCAGAAATTTATTTTTAGCATCATCACACCAAAATGTATTTAATGACACTGTCAACCCGATGTCAGTGGGCACATGCTCCACATCTTCATTGACAAGATGATCAACAAACAGTGGGAAACACTGTGATCTTTCCTTTCCAGTAACGCAATCTTCTTCATCAACCCATTCACCGTCATACATCAGGTTGAAGCGACTGGCTGATGTTTTTCAGTTAGGTCATTACAAGGCATGTGTTTCTGTTCCCATAGGTCCTGTCACAAGCAGGTGTAAAGTTCTCTTTCTGGAAAACAAACATAAATGCAACGTTCAGTGGTCTAAGTAGCCTTTTTTTAAATGAGACAGCCAGCAGATGTCAGTATAATGCAGCTGCTGTCATGACAAAATGAGCCGATGATTCATTAGCCTGGAGTAAATGACATTAATCACCATAAACTACATTATATAAAACAACACTTAACTCATGGGTTGTTGTCTCGCTGGGAAGTGCCTTCTGGTGAATAATACAAGGCATTCACTTTATGTCTGGGGTTACCTTCTTTACACACCCAAGTTAGCCTGTGTGCTCAGTCACTGCCACACTATCTTGACAAATGTGACTGCAGCGTATCCTTTCCAAGTCACTGTCTTTAAAAAGCTGTCTGCAAACTAAAAATGGCCTTTGACAATTTCTGCAAGCTCCGAGCAAAACAAAATATGATCGTGGATGTGTTCTGCATTGTTATAGTAGTTTGAGCCAAAAGCAGGGAGAATGAGTTTTTACGACAACTGAATTTGGCTTTTATTTCACAAGCAGTAAGAGAGGAAGCCTCCTCCGGTGCTTAACTTGACACTCTGGTAGCTTCCTTCAGTCTGTTCTGACTTTACTTGAATTCTGACAGTTTCAATTCAAAACCTCTTCACTTTTACCAAGACTTCCCGAGTGCTTGGTGCTCTGGTGCTGCTATAGATGGGCTGCTTTCATCAACATATCTGCCAGGGTTTGCTGCAAAGGAAACATTGTTTCTGCAGTGGCTCTGCAGGAAGATAAGGGAATCCATACAAAACGGCACATATTTTTCACGGCGCTTACGGCTTGGCATGATGATCTAATCTTTTCTATTTTCATACAACAAATGCTTGAAGTTTTACAGCAAGTCAACATTTCTGACCCCTCATTTGGAGTTTGTCAGCTTCAGTTATACCGACAAGTCCTAGAAAATGATGCGTGAATAAAAGTAAACAGAAAGAGGAAAGCCGGTATGTTTTTCTTGTGTACAAATAAAATTATTTGTGTGTGTGAATTTGTCATGTGCCTTTACTCAATAATAAATTCATAGAGCTAAATTGAAAACTCTGCTCTATGAATGACACACACTTGAATTTAAAATGAAATCAATATATTGTGTATACACAAAATATAAAAACATACAACATATAACAGTGAATTTCAACTCTAATTTGTGTTTGAGTGTTTAATAAAGAATTGTAATTTTCAGTTTCAGATATAAAGTCTGGGTAGCTCTCTCATACAGTTAATATTGTTTTCCATAACAAGTTTACTTTTGCTTACAATAAACCATTAGGCATCCTAGTATGAAAGCTCTCACAAACACTTGTCACTGAATAATTAGGGTATAAACATCAGAATTAACCTTATTCTTTCATTAACATAAAATCTAATTCTTTCCAGAGATGCCACACTCTCTGATTGTATTGGAATTTTTCTGTTTCTTTCTTCTCTTCAGACAGAAAAACCTGCCTAGGAGAGCTTTTTCTGCCGGTGAGACTCAGCCAGTACCATCATTATTATTGGCAATGATAGTGATTGGCTTTTTTCATATGCAAGGTCTTTATCGCTCATCTCAACAGCTATATGCAACTTTTGCCTTCCAACTCTTTATTTTTTCCAAGAAATCAGGCTTTTCCCTTTCATTTGCATTTTACTCCCATTAGTACCAGCATCAGGCAAGGTGGTCCAGTGGAGCAGGCTGATTGTGTGTGGGAGCATATATGAGCAAGCAGATGACTTCTTTTCTCCACTCTCTGTCTCTCGCTCCCTTCGCCTCCTTTATCTGTGCTTCTTCTTACTCCCCCAGCTCTCAGTCTCTTTATAGCCATATAGTGAAATGACTTCTCTACTCTCCCAGATTTCCTCTACATCTCTGTTGTCCTATAAGTTTAATAGCTTACTGAGCAGATTAAAAGTGGTATACAGGGTGAACCCAACCATTACAGATGAGATGACCAATGATGTATGTCAAGGTCTAGGTTATATTAGCATGGGTGAAAAGGTGGTTCTTATTGGCTTATTTATTGGATCTGAAAGGTGCAAAGACCCAAGTTACTTCAATAAGAGCAAAATTGTTATGAACAGCTGTGTGAGGAGGAACAAATCATGAACCACTTCTGAGTTCTGGGCTTTAAGACATATAAATATAGACAATTCTATAAAAATTCAAACTACTGAAGTACATAGCTGCAGATACATTACAGTGTCCATGGTAACCCCTCCTTTCCATCCGTTCTGTTGTTTATGTCACGTTTACACATTTTTTCGACCCAAAAAGCAGAATCAGACAACAAGGTGCAAGGTTCAGGTATTTACAAAATCCAGAGAGACCACGGAAGAACTGAATGGGCCTCAGACTAGTGTGACAACTGGTGTCTGGGAGTGTCTGTGAACAGAGGAACACAGTGTTAGCCTGAGTTGACGAAGGGTTAAAGAGGAACAGTTTTTATGGAGGTAAAATAATTGAATTGAATTGAATTGAATTGAACTGAAATGAAAAGAGTCTTTTCTTACTTGTGGCCTGGTTCACAGAGGTGGAGAGAGAATACATCAGTGGGCAGGCAGGTCCCTGAACTGGGCAGACAAAGTGGAGAGTGGGGAAGTTAAACATCCTGAAGGTACTGAGTTCCACAGGAGTGAATGGGGCTGAGGTGTGTGCAGGAGAGGGAGCTTGCTGAGAGCTGGAAGCTACATGAGGCAGAGTGGGTAAGTCCTTCAGGTGAGTGAACATGGTGCAGGGCTGAGATTCTGTACAGGTATCAGGAAACTGGAGTCACCAAACAGCGAGCCAAGGAATGCAAAGACACAGGATGGAGCCAATTTACCACTGTAGTGGATAGTACAGTCTGGAGCAGAATCAGAGAATAACTAAGCAGGCTCGTGATGGATAATGACTTATTGGTGCAGGAGAGAGTGAGCCTGGGAAGGCAGCTCCACCAAACAGCTGTGACAGAGAAGGAGCTGCCCAAAAACCACCTGGAAAAGGAAAATGGGAAAAATCACCAGGCCTGGATTCTGACAGTTTAACCCCTGAACATCTCAATATTCCAGAAGGTGCTCTGTTGCAATGAGATATGGTGACTGTGGAAGGCATTTGAGTCCAGGGAACTCATTTTCATGTTCAAAAAACAGTTTGAAATTATTTTTGCGACATGGCACATTATCCTGCTGGAATCGGCCATCAGAAGATGGGTCATAAATGGATCGGTTATAATGAGTTTATGTTGCCTTTCTACCACCTCAAAGCAGTCTGGGCATTCTCCTCTGATCTGTGAGACCTTTTTTTTTCTTCAAACCATTCTCTGCAAACCCTAAAGATGTTTGTGCAGGAATATGCTGAAACACATTGGGTTGCTGCCGTGCTGCCATGGCTGATTTAGTAGCGGTGTTACCAACCAGCTGAACCGGCATACGCCATGAAGTGTCCATTGGTTGCTAATAATCAGCAACACTGATTTAAGCCTTGCTGGTTTTTAAATGTAGAAGCATTTTAAATAAACCGCAGAATAAATGAAGAATAGTCCACTGAGTTTTCTGTTTTCTTGCACTTCATGCGAATAGTTGGGTGTAGATGCACTTATGCCTGGGGAGATAAACTGTTGAGGGAGTGTGATGTGGTGCAGATGTCAGGATTGTTTGGCTGCACACAGAGGTTCAGTCGTATATAAGGCAGATAATAATCTTCA
The DNA here is from genome assembly GCA_015052665.1 of Apistogramma diplotaenia. Lineage (NCBI taxonomy): Eukaryota > Metazoa > Chordata > Actinopteri > Cichliformes > Cichlidae > Apistogramma > Apistogramma diplotaenia. Next base: position 510 of record VOQJ01042512.1, on the reverse strand, counting down.
GGCTCCCCAGTTTTAGTGCTTTTAGCCGTACTAGCAACAAAGATATAGGCATGTTAATATGTATCAGCTGGTCCCCAACTGTGCTTCACCCTGAAATATGCCATGTGTTGTATCATGCCACACGTTTTGCAGACGTGTGGCCACAGAAGATAAAGCCAGCACACTTCTGTGATCCACTTTTTTTTCAGTTGTAAAGGTTAAATGTGGAGTTTTCAGTGAAATATGTTCACAACTGTTGAGGGGTTTGCTATAAAAATGTTGTCCTTGGGATGGGCTGCAGTAACTTTGGTGATGACTTTTAAATAAGAAGCTGTTCCCATTAACCTTAGCTGTACTTTATGTCTATTACCAATTACCAAAAATAAATCATCTAAACAGCCTTAACAATTATTGAGGAAGCATGCACAGTTTCAGCTGATAGTAGCACTTAATGGGAATCGTGGTATGGAGAAAACTGTGATAGTGTGGGCTCAGTGTGAGTGCTGTTACAACCTAAAGAGCTAAACATAA